>JADDOH010013221.1:0-64113 GCA_016648135.1 Agrypnia vestita | reverse complement strand
TGGTGCGCTCCATCGGCGTAGCTTGACCAATCGGAGATCGAAGAGAAGAACGAAGCCCACAAGCACGCACGTGTAATTCACCCTGCTTTTTTCATGTCAATTTTTTCAATCAATTTTGATATGATATACACTGTGTAACAAAGCTAGTTCATACTACTTTAAAGGTGCATTCATTCCTAAATTAAGATCTCAAATTGTTCAAACAACCATGACAATAATTATGCGACATCGATTTCTTGCTACTTTTATTAAATTAACGCATATTTTTGAGTCTCCTGAGTTATTACAAATGATTATTTACAGAGTATTTTATGTAGGTACCCAGCGTACTAATTGTATTATGAATTTGCCTATACATAGATTGCACCACTTAGGCAATCAATACAGCTCTGTTGATATATTTAAATCTCAAAACACTATACACATTCAAACGACAAATCTTTTTATACTTTATTTTATATTTTGCCTGAATATAATCTAATAATTTCTCTTAATATTTTATTTATCTTGCTAATTTTATTTAATTATTTATTTTCTTATGTTCTTATAACTTATTTAATAGGTGTTTATTTTTAGAGAGTGACCTAGAAAGTTTTTAAATACAATTGATGGGTTAAATAAATTAATAGCGGTCCAGTGAGCGTGACTTTCGCTTGTCAAACGGATGGTTCCAGGTGAGATTCCTGGCGAGGTCACAATAAATCTACGTGAGTTACTCAACCTTGTGTATTTTTGTAATGTAACGACTTCGGTAATTTGTCCTCTTTGCCTGATGAAGCGTTTATCAAAAAAAAAATTACAAAAAAGCAGCAAATATGTGAGTATCTATGAATTCACGTTTGCACTGTTTTAGTGTTACTAAAAATAAAAATTAATAGTGTCACCCACTCGTGGCTACGGGAGGCAAATAAAAACACTGGGAATCTACTAGCGATTTAATAATTAAGGATTAATTCATTATTAAATGTATAAAGTCACTTAACACGAATTAAACTTAACGCTATTTTTTAAATCACACTATTTCATTATATATCACTCGTATATGAACATTTTGTTCAACATTCACTAGAACATTCCATCCAATTTTCGCACGAATTAATCGCATTTATTTATTTCGCCAATTAGGTGAGTATTCGCCCGATTATTTCGCTCGATATCTGTCGCTTCGCAATTTCAGACTGAGCACACCTGCCGTCGTCCGCGATGCACTTCGCAGTGAACGATCTATCTTAACACGACTCTCGCGACGCCCTAGGTCCACGCTATTTGTACCAAAAAAACTGGATTATCGAACCTCCTAGATTATTTGTGGGTTTAGGAGAAGGTTTCTATTGCATCTAGGCTATCCCAGGCGTTGCTATAGATAATACGAGTGTATTGTAGAATGTTTTAGAGGCTTCTATATTAATTTCGTCATTGACATATTACAAGGGATTTTGTGTGTAATCTTTTTAGCCATATCGTTACAATAGTGATCAAATGCTTCTACACTCTTTAAATAATGTAACATTGTAGTACTGACGTTGATAAATCCCAATTATAATAATTTCGTTGTCTATAGATAGAATAAAGAAAGGAGTGCTGAGATGGTTTGGTCATGTGGAACGTATGAACGAGGAAAGGATGGTTAAGAAAATATATGAGGCGAGTGTTGAAGGCAACAGGAATAGAGGGCGTCCGCGATCGATCAGGTACTACAATTATTTGAGGATGGCCCTGTTAAAAGCCGCAACAACCATAGAATGTGTATGAGAAGATGTATGAATGTGGGCGAAACAAAAGTGGTGTGCCAGGATAGAAGAGTGTGGCGTTCAATCCTGTCTTCCTAACCCTGCGGGGAAACTGCGTAATGGTTAGTTAGTTAGTTAGTTAGTTCGTTCGTTGTCTGTCCGTCCGTCCATGTAACTTCGTGTAACATCTGCAACGTCTTTATAATTTTAGTACTGATGTTGATAAATCGTTTTATAATTATAATAATTTCTTGGATGTCCGTCCGTCCGTGTAACTTCGTGTAACGTCTGCAACGTCTTTATAATTTTTTATCTTTTTCTTCTTTATAGTAATTATTTTTTCTTCTTTATTTATATAAATAAATACTTATCCCTTAGGAACCGACACGTGAAAGTACCGTTATTTTCGACCGGTTACAGCTAGTAAGTAAATAATATATATTACCACGTCAATTATTACATGAAAATATTATATAGAGAAAGACGTTCACCCAGTAAAATATGTAAATATCCCGTTTCGTGCGCTGCGACGTTCGTAAGTCTGTCTAATGTCATTTTTAAATCTTGTCTCTTCTTTGCAGTGCGCCACAAAGGAGCTCTGTGAGAGGATATCCTTCTGTGTATTAAAATCCTGAATAGTCTCGTCTCGAGGGAATCACATTTTACAAAGTTGATTACAATCTTGTTTGATTATGATTTTAAAATCTAAAGAAACTTAAATTTCTTCAACTATTTCTAAAAAAAAACAGGCGGCCAACAAGCGTTAATTTAATTTTAAAAAACATCTAACGGTACATCCATTATACTGTTTCCACATAGGAGTTAGCTGAAAGAATAGAACGCAACACTCTTCTGTCCTGGAATACCACTTTTGCCTCGTCTAAATTCATACATATTGTCATGCGCTCTCGTCGGCTGTTGATGCTTTGGCGGGTTGGTGTGTGAGTGTATAAGAGGAAGAATGTGTCCACCCGTCCAGAGACATATCCTTCGCGTCGGCACATGGCGTGTATTGTATGAGTGCGCGTTTAATGCGTGAGATATGTCAGCAGAGGCGGGTTAGGTAGCTATAGCCAGCATTATACAGCACCTATATTTAAAACGAAAGAGTAATTAAATTCTATTAGTTAGTTAGAAAATGATGAATAATTATTTTTGTTAAAACATCTCAAATTCTTGTTGTCCTTAATTTTTTTTCCTGTGTAAAAATAGTTACAATCCTTAAAAATTTATTATTGACTTTGTGTATGTAACAAATTCAGTTTATTTATTTATTCAACTGGTTCAGAAAATAATCGTTTCCTTCGTCAGGGTGATAAAAAAAACTCTATAAACTCACCCTTAATTTATTTATTAAAATTGTTTTATTTATGTGAGAAAAATAGCGTACGATCTGCGTGTGAGGGATTCTCGGCAACTTATTGAATTATTTTTAGCATATTTTATAGCTATACTAGCATAGCTCTTTGTATGATCCATGCCTGAATATAGTTTGAATGCTTTTATATAAATTAATGGTTCACCTAAATAAAAATTGTGAGTTATAAAAGCAAAAGCAGCAATATCCTAAAAATAAAAAAAATAATTTAATTGTAGCTACCGAGGATAAATATTTTTAAATGTACTAAATTCTAGATTTTACGTATCTATCCCTTCTATAATAATATTTTCTGTAAATTTATTGGCTATATTTCCTATAAAATGTCGAATTCAGTACATAATAAATAAGTAATCATCGATGACTGCATGCATTTTTTTTTCGGACATTGCTTGCTGCCTTTGCTTTTATACCTCACAATTGATGTCTTGACTGAAGGGATTCATCTCTTTCATCACATTAAATAAAATAAAACTTCGATACTTCATTTCAGATTCTACTTCATAAAAAAATTAAATAATTGAAAAGATATTCACTAGACGTCGCCCTAACACAACTTGAAATCTAATGAAAACATGATGGCGGCCAGTACAGTAGCGAAGGGAAAAACTACATTTCAAAATGAAGACTGCAACACACTAGTTTGAAGTCTACAAAGTGTGCACTACATTTGTAGTATGAACTACACGAATTGAACTAATTATAGAACTACAAAATTGTAGTTCTAACGAAGTGAACTAATTGCAGTACTACAAAAGTGTATCTACTACAATCACCTACAAGAAATAATTGAATCCTTGGGGGGGAGGGTTGTTTCAGTTTCCATACGTTTTGTCGTTCAGTCTCAAAATTTTTCTATATTTCACGTATGAAAAACATCACACCCCAAATTTTAAATTGAAGTAGTTTGTAGTATGCAATTTAAAATAAGATGGACTATTTGAAGTATGTAATTTGAAGTATGTACTTTGAAGTGTGTGTAGTTTGTAGAGTGCACTACACTTCAAAAGGTGTGAAGTGTACGCTTCAATATAATGTATACTACATTGTAGTAGTTAGTACAGAGCAGACCCATCACTAAAGTATAGTATTATTTGTAATATTAATCTCCAAAGCTTACATTTTATTTGATCCTCTAAATAATAAATATGAAAATAATGGATGTACGGTTCATGTCTGAGACAATTTGGAAGCCCCCACTGTTCTCTGTCACGTGATGGGTTTGAGAAGATCCCTGTTTAGTATTCTGGAGCGGGTGCGCTCGGTGTTAACATGTAACTATGACGCTATGAGACAGAATTAAGTAATGTAATTTTCCCTAAATATCACCCGCCTTAGAGCTGCTTAAATTTACTAAACATATATTTTTTTAATTGGACGCTGTCTTTATGGGGAAGTAAATTTCCAGATTTTATTTTCTTTGTTAAAACAGCTCTTCTAAATTCGGGACTTGTAGTGAATACAAGTAGACCGTATACATGGCGCACACGAAATACTCTAACTTACTGCCCGAAATTACTCCTTTGAGACAGTTAATAAATTTACATATCTATATATGTACTTATAAATATATACAGGGTGTAACAGAGCTAGTTCATGATATTTTGCAGGCAGGCTTCTGTCTAAAATAATAGAGCCGATAATTTACTAATATTACTGTCGTAATATCAATAGTTTTAAAGACAAGCTTTCATTCATTCAATATTTCTCACTTTTTTCTCTAAAATTTTTAGTACCATCTTTAAAATAACTTATCTTATATTGAACATAAAAAAATTAAGTTCTTTAGAATAAGTCAGCATTCTAATAATGTTGGTTATTTCTATCCCATCACAAGAATGTGTAGTGCAGAAGAATTCCCAACAATAATTAATTCTTTGTTTGTCTGACCGTAACTTCTCGTAACATCCGAAACTTCTTATTTAATTCTTTTTTTCTAATTTTAATTAATTTAACAGACAGACAACGTAATTATTATTTTAAAGAAACTCATTTCATACTTGTGTGGTTTTGGGAGGGAGATATCATGGCTTAGTAGTCGAAATATACCTACTCATAGTTCCGTAATAGTTCCAACGGGAAAAAATTACCAGCATTTGTGTGGGTCTTTGGTGCTTAATCGAAAAAGTTCTCTACCTGCATTTTTTTGCTTACATTTTTAATATTCCTACAAATAGTTTTTTTTTAATATTTTGTGATTATTTAGAATCACTTTTTGATTTTTCCTGTACAACAAACTTTTTTTTTCCAAAACTCTTTGTGTATCAAGATATATTATAGATGTCTCATAGAGATGAAGCTTTATTTTTTATATGGGAAATTAGGTATGGAAGTCTTTTTTGGGCTTTCATAGGGCTTACGAACTATCGTACGGCTGGCCTAAGTGATCACCCTACAGAATTTAACGTTCAACATTTCCACTCATGATGGACTACCACATCTATAAGTTGTATATATGTTTAACTTATACCACTTGTTTTGTATGTGAGTTATATTTTTACTGCCGCCACCTGCAGCCCAAAGTTTTTTCATTCCCATAATCCAATACAGATCACTATTAATAATGAAGTATCAAATTTTTGTTTATATGTGCTGTATATTTTTTCACGATTTATTTTTTTATACATTCCGTTAACCAACGTTTTCATTATTTTCACTTTTTTTCTATTAATTATTTATTTGTAACGCTTACTTTTTAGAGAAATTTCCGGGTTTGGAGAAAGCTATATTTTATCAATATTTTTTTATCTAAAAAAGATGTAGCCTTTGTGCAATTTTTATCATCTTGGTGTGTTTACTTTTTTAAATTAAATGAATTATTTCAACCAGAATCAACAGTTTAATATTTTATGCTCGCACGCGCTACTTACATACACTGCCAAATCAACCATTAGATAGAGTAGGAAGAATAATGAAGAAATATTTCGACCACTAAAAAATATTTGGCCTTGTGGTTAGGACACTCGCCTCGTGATCCAAAGGTCGCGGGTTCGAACCTGACTCCAAACTAGCAAGTTAGTCCTATTTTTATAGCACAAGCGTTTAGATTAGTTTGAAAATAGTAAGAATATTGATGTGACACGTATTCCGTGTTCGCATCTCTGTTTAAAAAAATATATTTGATATAGAAAAATAATAGGAATCTTGAAAGCGAAAATGAAACAAAGATTTCTAACATTCAAATTTAATCATTGTAGTTTTACAAAACGAAAATAGCGCAAAAATCTGTTTTAGCTAAATACCTATCCGTATTCATCCACCAATCGTTTAGTAGACTATCTTTTTTTAAATTTGCTTTCAATCCATTTTTATTAAATAAATATTCTTGGAAATTTTCGATCCTTTTCAAAGGTAAAAAGGCTCTTAAAAAATGTATCAGCTCAGGTCACAAGCAAAAATGAAACCTACCCCCATTCAGTTTCAAAGAGCGTCAGACATCCCTACTGACAGGACACCCCTTATCATTTTTCCTAACTCTTGATAAAAGCAACAACTACCCTATATAGATTTCACGCAACAATTTTCATTTGTAATTACTTTTATGTTTTATTTATTTATTTATTTTCAAACGCCCGTGAGTATTTGAAAACAAATCAAGAGATGATTTTCAATAGTGTTCAACTCCAATTAAAAACTTTTTTACTTGCAACAGTATGTAGATCTCTGTCTTGACAATACTGGGCGTTGTGTGATTTTCAAATCAGGCCATATTTAATGTCAAATGCCTTAAAAATTCTACAAAATAATGACTTTTTTTTAAATAATGGATTTATCGGTACCGGTTTATTTTCAAACAAACCTAACTTCATTGTTTATCAGAAGTTCCTAAAATATTAAGTTGCGGAATCCAACTCAATGGATGATAAAAGAAATAGATTGGGAGATAGCGACCGCCAGACTGACGTCATAGTGTCAAACCTGATATTTTCTGTACATGTATGTACACTATAGTAGCTAAGAAGGTTTGGATATTATGACATTTGATTTCGGGGGATATTGATAGATAACAGATAATACAGGCACAAAAATGTTTGTAAGTAAAACGTTACGATATGGGGTATCAGGTAATATTGTTAAATATTGGCCCGAATAAAATATATAAAGTTCACATTTGTTACTTTAACGTAAATGACGTGACGATTTATAGAGCTTCAAAGCGTCTGTCGGAAGAAATGTATAGTACTGTCCCGTTAAAAATATAAAAAAATAAGGTTTGTTATTTTTAAGATTTACTTACTCATTTTTTCCTACCTGCATTACAGTTTTCTGCCAAAATCCCCCGAACTCAAATGTCATTTTAGCTACTATAGTGTACGTACACAGAAAATATTTCAGGTTGATACTATACTAAGATTCGTAATTCTATGAAAAAATCCACGTATGAATATGGGCTCCAGCTTTCTTGCATTTTATTGGTCGAATCGAGCGCAAAAGTACACTAATGGTAAAATTATGTAAAAAATATTATGAATATGATGAAATAGTATGTGAAAAATATATACATCCAATACGAATTTATAAAAATTTAGCCTAACCTCACCCAAACTAAACCACCCTATGCTTAATTATGTCACGGGATCATGTCTGTGTGAGGCAAATGAAACACTTACAATTAATTAAAGTTGTATTTACTATACAAAGTCACTGAACGTGAATTTAATCCGAGTAATGTTCTTAAATCACGCTAAATTTCATTATCCACACTAATTATCACATCTGAATAACTTGCCCAAAAACTCATGCACGTTGCTTAAATCGCTTAGGTTTGCACTAGAAAAATTCTCGCTTGCCAATAGGTATTTTTTTGATTTACTTTCGCTGGAACACACACGCGCTAGCAACACTCTGAGCCGATTTCGCTTCTATGATGTAGTCCGCTGTCAACAAAATTCAAACGCTTTAAACAAAACATGTTAATACCGCGATGCCTAGAGAATGTTCTGCACACTTCCAGTAGTCTCTCCATATTTCCAGAAGCCTCTCCACACTTTCAGTGTCTACCAAAATAGCCCAGTCGATTCCAGATTCGTTTGGACCGTTCGAGAGATTTCGATACCGCGTAATTCTTCCTGATTCTAGCATCTCGTGACAATAACCATTGAAAACCAATATAATCGCACATTAGGTAACAAAATAAAAGTCACCTACAATGTAGGTACTATTTTTCATGTTTAAAGTAAAATAAAATCAATAAAGCACTTGCGCACGAATAGTATGAAGTTTTGCATGAATTCTAGAGAAGTAAGTGGCTTTGTTACGATGCTGGAGTCGATGTGGACAGCGACGAGAGCCAAAGTCGGAAGCTGAGTAACGATCCGAGCTCCATTTGGCTGTCATATCTGCAAAAATTCTCTCAATAGCAGTTTCTAGAGCTGGCTTTGTAAGGTTTCAGCTTGGCTGCCACTCCACAATATCATAGCATAGATTACCAACAATTATGAATAAAACATTACATTTGTTTTTTTAAGTATTATATATTTTTTCGTATCACACATCTTTCGGAAACCTACGTTTACTTCTTCAGGTCAGTGCAGACTCCAATCCGAATATTCGAAAATTCGAACCTCGAATATATTCGCCTGTTTTTAAGTATTCGTTATTCGAATACTTTAAAAAGTATTCGTAAAGTATTCGCTCATATTTATATTATAAGATTTTTAATTGTTTTCTAAACGAAACAAAGGTTTACGAACCCTGGAAGTCATATGCAAGAATTTTCGGCTATATGGAAGTCGGACATCAAAGATGTAAACGCCGTAAATTGTCGGACATCTTTTGCATTTGCCTTTTATTTAAAGTCTTATGCTTATCTTTATGGTTTTATTACAATAAGCATTTACGGCTAACACACTTTGCTTTGTCAACATGGAGTCGGCATTCTATTAATCTTTAGTATTAAGTTTTCATAAATATTTGAGTCGACAAACAAGAAGTTATATACAAAATAATTTTTAAAAAACTCTCACGTGGGGTGTGAGATATGAAGTAATATAAACATATCTAAAATTTTGTCAGTTATCGAGATATTTTTTTTGTGTTTTTTTTTAATTTGTATTATTTTTCAATACATTTTTTGTTGTTTTTTTATAACATATATGCTACAATTATTGTATTTTTTTTGAAATATAGAATGTGTTTATCATCCGAATTCCGAAGTAAATTATTCGTTTCTTAAAAATTTTACGAATATATTCGAATATTCGAATATATTATCATTAACTATTCAATATTCGGATAGTTGGAATCACGAATATTTGGAAGCTCTAGTGCAGACTTAAGTGTGTGGGAGTGAATGTCTGCTATATGGTTTATGGGTTTAGTTTAAGTGGGGGTGTCTTGCAGGGGTGTGCAGTGAGAACAAGAAGCATGACTTTTTCCTTGGCGTATATTTTGAAAAAAAAACGAAATAAGAGATGTACCTCGTAATACTCCCATCACAATTATTAAATATTATTCATATTTTTATATTTCATATTATTCTGCCAAAATTCAATTTCGTTTTTTTTCCCAAATATTATTATGTTTACATAAAAGTCGTACTTCTTGTTCTCACTGCACGCTCCTGGTATCTTGGTGGTGGGAGAGGGGGAACAATGTGAGAAGGCGTGAAGTGAAGTGAAAGTGAAGTGTTGTATTAAATTATTGATTTTATTTAATTATTTTGTTTATAATTATTTTGTTTTTAATGATTAATAATTGTTTCTAAATTATTTTGTTTTATTCCATTTGTCTGTTATTTGGTTATTTTTTATAATATTGCCTCGAGATCGTAGAATCAGAAAGAATAACGAAACTTATCGAAATGTCTGAACTATACTTGTAAATTCTAAAAATATCTAGAAACCGACAACCTAGATAAAGGAACCACTGGTTACTATGGAGTCAGTGTTGGAGTTGACTGCAGACTTTTATCATAGAAAGCGAAAACATGTAACATGTGTTGCTAGCGCATGTGTGATTCCAGCGATACATATTCGACGTTAATACCTACCGACGAGCGAGAAGTTTTTCTAGTGCGAAATTGAACGGAACATTCTCGAAAGTGATCGAAGCGATAGAAACAGCGTAATTTGTGCGAATTAAAACACAGTGTAGTAATAATTGTGTGAATTATTCTAGGAATATTTGGTGGCCATAAATTTAAGAACAGGGCTCTAATTAAATTCGTGTCCAGTTACTTTTTGCGTAATTAATAAAAATTTAATTGCTTTTAATGTTTCGTTTGCCTCCCGCAGCCACGTTCCGTGATAATATGGTCAGAATATTAGAAAAGTTATTATTAGTGAAGCACTTTACTTTGAATGTTCTTTCTAGTGATCTTCCTGTTCAACCTGTATGTGCCATATCGCAATCCCCTCATTCTAGTTTATAAACTGCAGAGTAATTTCTAAACATTTTTCGACATATCATTTTTAATGGCTTGTTGTAGAAGGCTGTCTTTACACTTTTTGCTAATAGCGTATGAAATATTATCTACGTAGGATACCTTTCGCTATTTATTCGCATAATTACTGTTTTTTTTTTTAATTCTTTTTTTTGGTGGGAAATATAATATTTCGTTTTTCACAAGAAATATTGAATACAATTTTTTGATTTTTCGTTTTTTCATAGAAAGAAGGCGTGATGTATGACGCATATAGAAATATTCAAATTGCAAGTCATTGGAACACACCAAGCGAGGGTACCTTTTAGAAGGCTTTACTATGCGAGAGAAGACGCGGGGTATCGGCAATCGATGCCTGCTTTAATAACGATAAACCTTTCTCTATATTTCATCTTTAGAATTCGGACCGTTTTTTTACCCGGTTACTGCACAATAAAATGTCGGATCGTAAAATATCAAATCGTTAAATTTCGTATCAAATTTTTTACGTACACTTTTCTGGGTTCTTTTTCCGCGTGTCTCCGACATCTCAACCGATATTTCAGAATCCATCATCAAAAAATAAAATATACGAAAGAAACAGCTTATACAAATTGCGGCGGATGGATAAAATCGCAAAAAACGTAAATACGAGATGTCTAATAATAATAATTTCGTTGTTTATCTATCTTTTCGGTAACTCCTAAAATTTATAACAATCAAATAATTCCGTTTTCAAAATAAGTATTAGTATGATAGCAGATCTAATTATAAAATAAAATGCAATAAATATTTCGTTTCCTCCCCTTTAATCCCACCCTCTCCTCTCAATATATTTTTTATACAAATCTACACCGTTTGACAGATCTTAATCAAATACTGCATACTTATTAATTAGGACCAAACCAAACGTAAAAGTACATTAAGGCTAGTACATAATAATACCGTTATATTTTTATGGTTTCGCCTCAAGTTACAGAGATTTTTCAAGATGATCATTAAAATTAGGTTAAAAACACAAACTTCTTAATTTGTAAACATTAATATTTTAACTATCGAAGATTCTGATACTCTCGGATCTTGAGAAATAAAATATAAAATTTTAATAACACCCGCGTAGAGGTTACATAGTGTATGTTATTCACCCAATTTAACGTTAAATATTATTATTATCTAAACAATTACAACTTGGTACAAACCATTCCTTCGATAGTCATGAATTAAATCTTCTCACTTGAATAATACACAATTTTAAAAATTCAAAAATAGATTTTTTTTTAAATACTAATAAATATCATCACATTCCTTAACACTTCACCACTACTGTTTATATTTCCATTGATGACAGAAAAAACTCCTCTCTTGTACATGCTCCCTCTAATACCTGAATGGGCTGAAAAAGTACTTTATTTGCAAGCCTGTGCGTAAATTTCATAAATATAAATGTACTTATGTAAAAGACCATGAACCAGTAAAGGGTGTATAATGAAAAATAAATTGATAAATATCATCTATAAACCTTTATTTAATTTATTTATTTTATTGAAAAATCTATGTAAAAATATTCTTCAGCAGAAACAAGGCGGCAGCCGATCATATCGTCAGATCTTCAATTTAAAAAAAAAACACAAAAGGACTTCAAAAGACCCAATAAGCGCGTTGGATAGCACGCCAGCTAATGAAAACCCCAATCGATATTACAACCAGACAACACAAGCGACAAAAGCATAGAAATCACAAAAAATTGCAGCAAAATGACAAAAAAAAAATTGAAATTTTCCCTTACAATTCGAATATAATTATAAAATATTCAGATGTTTATTTCTGTTTAAAACGATCTTTTTTTTAAATCACAGATTTTATTCCCTAACCCACCCTCCTCTGTCTCCTCCTTTCACTTCCCCTTTGAAATCTCTGTTTTTTCTTTTGTAATTTTATAAACCTTACCGTGAATAGTTTTACCTCAATTATGTGGAAACATGTAAATGGTTTAATTTTTCATGTATAGGTACACAATATTAAAGACTTTTTCAGGTCTAACTGTATGTTTTATAGTAAAATAATTAACATGTTGTTTTAATGACACTTAAATTTTGTTGTAAAAAAACAACATTTTTCTGGAGCGACACTTAGATTTCGTTGTAATAAAACAACATGTTTCTGGAACTCCCTTCCTCAGCACAGTAAATATTAGGTCCTTACATATGAAATTGATGTTTTGCCGTACTGGCAAATTTGATCTCAAATATCTTCTCTTTGGTTAGGAATTCCAAATCCAAATTTATACAGCTATTTACTCATGTATTTGTGTTTTGAAAATTATTATTCATTTGTTTTTTCCTCAATTGTTTTTTTCTTTGCGTCACTCAGTTTACAAAATGAAAAACTTGAAATATCGCGTTATTTATGAGTACGAGTTCCACCGTGGCACCAGTGCTGCAGAAACGGCTCGAAGGATTAATGATGTGTATGGCGACGGTGCCGCTAAAAAAAACACGGTGCGTTTTTGGTTCCAACGTTTTCGTTCTGGAAATTTCGACCTGCAGAACAAGCCCCGTGGACGGCCGGAGACCAAAGTTGATAATGAAGAATTGAAGGCTATTGTGGAAGCGGATCCATCGCAAACCACATCCGAGTTAGCTGCAGGCTGCGGTGTTAGTGATAAAACTGTTTTAATCCACTTGAAGCAAATTGGTAAGGTGAAAAAGCTTGAAAGGTGGGTACCTCACGAATTGAGTGAAGCAAATCAACAAACGCGCGTTGACTGCTGCGTTGCATTACTCAACCAGCACAATAATGAAGGGATTTTAAATCTTAAATCTGGCCATATGATTACGGCAGATGTCTATTGTCAGCAACTGCAAACCATGATGGAAAAGATAGCTGCTAAACAACCGAGGCTGGTTAATCGCTCTAGGCCACTGCTGCTTCATGATAACGCTAGACCACACACTGCACAACAGACGGCTACCAAATTAGAGGAGCTTCAATTGGAATGTCTAAGACATCCACCGTACTCTCCGGACCTTGCCCCAACAGATTACCATTTTTTTCGAAATTTGGATAACTTCTTGTAAAGGAAAAAATTCAACTCCGATGGGGCAGTCCAAACCGCCTTCAAAGATTTTATTGATTCCCGTCCGAATGGTTTTTTTAGTAAAGGGATCGATGAACTACCTATGAGATGGCAAAAGTGCATAGATAGCAATGGTACATACTTTGATTAAATAAAAATATTATAATAAAAAAAAATCGGCTTTATGTTCCTCCCATACTAAACGCCAATTTCATATGTAAGGACCTAATATATTAAAGTATATGTTCAAGTATATACAGATTAGTTGTTGTAGGAGGGGAGAGGGGGTTGGAAGGAAAGTGATTACAAAATTAACTAATAAACACTAATTGTTCTAGAATATTTCACACAGGTTTGCACTAATTCACGCCAATTTGGACGTAAGTGTTCGCACTTATTTCCAAACGCCTGCTAGTTACTCTCTCAATTTAATATCGCACACTGAATCGCTGATTTCTATAGAATCGCCGAACTGTCAGAAATAACTAACTCTCCGCACGCGCGCCGGCTCGCCTCTTATACAACACGTCGATTTTGCGATGCCTCAAGAATTTTCTACTAGTTTCTCCATATTTTTAGTGATTATGAGAATAGCATAGTTGATTTTTTGTTATTTTGGAGTTGAAAAACTTCGATAATGCGAAGTTATGTAGACTCTCGTGATATTATTATATAATATATAACAAAAGTGGTGTATTGAGCTGTTTGATCTTGGGTAAATTTAATCGGTTACCCTAGTTTGCTACGTAGATATACAGGTCCATAAATAAATGAACATGCCAACTTCTAGAATCCCTTTTCTCGATTCGGGTCTCTTCGAGTCACGATTCCACAAATCCCTTATCGTAACAACTCTTCACAGGGCCAACCCAAATAAATTACCTACGAATCAATCGAATGTTTTCGGGCAAAATGTTTTTTGTGTTCGTTCTCAAAAAGGGTTGGTTTTACGAGGCAAATTCAAATCAGTATTCAGAACACGGCTTTTTAATATTATGCGGTATACAAATCATGAAAAGACTCGGGGAGTTTTCCATGAAATAAAACTCTGTGATGTATCCTGTAATATGTAAATTTGCGCACCCTTCTCATCTCGGGGAGGTCAAAAGGCTTCACGCGTCCGAGGAAAAACCCTCGAAGCCTTATCTTACGCGAAATAAAGACGTACATTTGTACGATAAAACTCCCCTTCCAGGTGCCTGAACTATGTGATGAGAATTTTCAGTGGGATACTCTGAACTCAATCATTATTTGCCAAAGTGATTTTGATTTCATACCTGTTGCTTTTCAATCTACACGAGCTTGCTTTTCTGTCAATTTTTTCCACGATACACTAAAAATAGACTTATAATTTATATAAATTAACTTTGTAAACACCAGTTATTTATTGAAAAAATTCAACATGTTTCGAAACCAATGGCTTCTTCGTCAGGATAGACATTTTCCTGACGAAGAAGCCATTGGTTTCGAAATATGTTGAATTTTTTCAATAAATAAGTGGTGTCAACAAAGTTAATTTATATACATTATAATTATGTCACCACAAAATAATAATTTTGCTATATTTGAAGGAGAAAAAAATATGACTATTATTTTCATATAACTATCATGAAACAAAAATAATTATTTGCTCATCGCTCGATTCCGGTTGTTTGCTATGTATTTAATACTGAATACAAAAATATTTATGATACCAGTTTTCATTCTTCTTTGCATTTGTACCATAGACCCCCATCAATAGTCGTTCCATGGGTTAGGAGTCTTACAAACCAAGTTTCCGAAAATTAAGTTCCATAGAGACCGGCATTCCGAATATATATATTTTGAACGCGTGTTTCTTATTGGCATATTTTGACAAAAATTTATTTAAAAAACATTATTTTAAAGCCTTACATGATAAATTAACTAAAATTAAAAATGTATGAATAATTCATTATGTATTCTTGAAACATTTAAGAAAACTGGTTTTTTGATGTAGGTATATATATACTAATATTACAAAGAGAAAAGATTTGACTGTTTGTTTGCATTGAATAGGCTCCGAAACTACTGGACTACTGGAAAAAAAAATTCACATTTAGAATCCTACATTATCCCTGATGAACATAGGCGATAGAATATTTTCAAAAAAGTTAGGGATCCGTATGAAAACTTAGATAATGTAACCCAACGTGTGAAAAAAATACAAAAAAACCTTACATCGCGTACACTGCGGAAATTATTGACAAAGAGCAAAGTGATGTACTACAGTTTTATAGAGGACATCAATATATACAAAAAAATCCGCGATACCATATGTTACAGGTATGTCACAATAACTACATTATTCGTACCTGGGTATTAATCCAAATAAATCACTTCGTTTTCAAGGTTATATTTAATGGAATGTAAATTACTTTTTGAATTATACCATTCCCAAGTGCCATGTATGTTAAAATTTATAATTTTTGAAATTTTTGTTAAATCCCCGTGCGAAGCCGGGGTCGACTGCTAGTCTAGAATATTTTTAATTCAAAAGCGGAGTACTTTGAGGTTATTCATTTCAAATTAAATTAAACACAATAGTCATTCATTTAATCACTATTTTTGTTAACACAATCAAGTTTCAGAACCATCGTTTGTTTTTAAGGGTAAACTACAAATTAAACATCACAAAATATGAGTAATTACATTTTTTTAATGTGTTCCTGCCGTATCACATTATTTTCAAAGTTCAACACATTTTTTTGTGTATTTTTTATGTTTTCTTCAATTATTTATATTTTTACAATCATTTCAATTCTGATTTGTATTTCTTTTTAATATAAGCGCTTGCTATAGAGACTCTTGTTTGGAGACTTGACACAAGCATTTTTTTTTCACTGGTATTAAAATTAAGTTTCATAAATGTCTTTTAAATTTTCAGTTTCCTTAATTTCCATTCAATTTAAATATTAGGTCCTTACATATGAAATTGGCGTTTAGTATGGGAGGAACATAAAGCCGATTTTTTTTATTATAATATATTTATTTAATCAAATTATGTACCATTGCTATCTATGCACTTTTGCCATCTCATAGGTAGTTCATCGATCCCTTTACTAAAAAAACCATTCGGACGGGAATCAATAAAATCTTTGAAGGCGGTTTGGACTGCCCCATCGGAGTTGAATTTTTTCCTTTGCAAGAAG
The DNA here is from genome assembly GCA_016648135.1 of Agrypnia vestita. Lineage (NCBI taxonomy): Eukaryota > Metazoa > Arthropoda > Insecta > Trichoptera > Phryganeidae > Agrypnia > Agrypnia vestita. The sequence continues at coordinate 47,396 of JADDOH010013221.1, read as the reverse complement.
TTATCCAAATTTCGAAAAAAATGGTAATCTGTTGGGGCAAGGTCCGGAGAGTACGGTGGATGTCTTAGACATTCCAATTGAAGCTCCTCTAATTTGGTAGCCGTCTGTTGTGCAGTGTGTGGTCTAGCGTTATCATGAAGCAGCAGTGGCCTAGAGCGATTAACCAGCCTCGGTTGTTTAGCAGCTAGCTTTTCCATCATGGTTTGCAGTTGCTGACAATAGACATCTGCCGTAATCGTCTGGCCACATTTAAGAAAGCTGTAGTGAACGACACCAGCACTAGTCCACCAAACGCTCACAAGTAACTTTTTTGGAGTCAATTTTCGCTTGGGGCATGGTTTGGCTGGTTCGGCAGGGTTCAGCCATTGCGATGAGCACTTCCGATTATCGTACAGGATCCACTTTTCATCACAGGTAATGATTCGATTTAAAATCCCTTCATTATTGTGCCGGTTGAGTATGCAACGCAGCAGTCAACGCGCGTTTGTTGATTTGCTTCACTCAATTCGTGAGGTACCCACCTTTCAAGCTTTTTCACCTTACCAATTTGCTTCAAGTGGATTAAAACAGTTTTATCACTAACACCGCAGCCTGCAACTAACTCGGATGTGGTTTGCGATGGATCCGCTTCCACAATAGCCTTCAATTCTTCATTATCAACTTGGTCTCCGGCCGTCCACGGGGCTTGTTCTGCAGGTCGAAATTTCCAGAACGAAAACGTTGGAACCAAAAACGCACTGTGTTTTCTTTTGCGGCACCGTCGCCATACACATCATTAATCCTTCGAGCCGTTTCTGCAGCACTGGTGCCAAGGTGGAACTCGTACTCGTAAATAACGCGATATTTCAAGTTTTTCATTTTGTAAACTGAGTGACGCAAAGAAAAAAACAATTGAGGAAAAAACAAATGAATTATAATTTTCAAAACACAAATACATGACTAAATAGCTGTATCAATTTGGATTTGGAATTCCTAACCAAAGAGAAGATATTTGAGATCAAATTTGCTAGTACGGCAAAACACCAATTTCATATGTAAGGACCTAATATTAGTATTATCATGTATTTAAATATTACTATTATCATGTATTATCTACCTAAGATCACTTTTCATTTAATTTTTTTATTATTATTTTATTTTTTATTTCTTATTAGGATCAGAATTATTATTTATTTGCGACCTCTTTTCATTTAATTTTTTTAATCTAACCTCGTATATTGATTAGGATTATCATATATTTTCTCCCTGTGACCTCTTTTGTTCCGGGTCAAACATTGTTCTCTTTTACATGAACGAACAACGAAATTATTACATACCCAGACCCAGTAATAAACATATTTTTACACAAAAGGCATTATTGAGGGCGACTCTGTAGGGATGGTTTTGTAAATAAATTAGTAATTATCGTGTTCCGGTTGTAGTTAGTTTTTCCGTATGATAAACTTCCGGAAACCCCGATCACCAACAACGATTATCATTTTATTACGACATTTTTCACCCATCTCAAAATACATAGGTTGCCAAAATATCTATTCCCACTTCAACAAAATACTGAAAATATTGAAGTTATAGTATTAAATTTCTATTGATGTCAAGAAATGAACTAAGGATTCTTTTGACTTATTACATTTTCAATAAATACCCAATGAGACAATTCTATGCACGGTAAACTACTGCTCAAACAACGTTGGCAAAAGTTTCTAGTGAGATTGATACTATATCGATAAAAAAAATCTGAATTCCAATGTAACTGGTTTTCTGTATACATAATAAATATTATTATGTTCCTTCTACAGACACAAGTGCAGTGTTAAATAGACGTGGTGAGCCAGGATAAAAAAGGGTGTCGTTCCTTTGTTTTGCCTACCCCTGCGGAGAAAAAGCGAGATGGTTGATTAGTTTAGTTAGTGGAGTTGTGTAGTGATGTGTAGTGATGTGGAGGTCAGCCAGGTCTTCTGTTATGTACAATTGTCAGGCGTGATACTAGCTCTGTTGCAAACCCACGACTCTATGGTAGAAGTACTTAAACAAAATTCTCAAACTTAAACCTGTAAAATGGTCTTGCAATCGTCGAACGATAGTTAGTACAGTTGCACCCGCCCTTTTGTTTGAGGGTCCTGCCTGTCGTTAATACCAGTAACGACCACTTCTGAGTTTCGTTGTGCTAAAAATGGTTGACTTTATTTTGATTAAACGCCGATTTATCGGCACTGGAACTGAACTGAAACTGAAACTTTGAAAAAATCCAGAAATTACTCTTTACCTACTATTTTTGGCCCCCTCTGTACGTGACTGAAGCTGTGAATTCATATGAGGGGAGTTTTAAAATGCACTGGATTTTTTAAATCTGAAATTCAAATCACAAACCGAAAACGAGTTCAACACGAGAATAATGAATATCCAAAAGAAAACAGTTAAAGCTGGGATTACATAAAAATGTATGATGGGTATTTTCATCTCAATTTTCTCAACGGGACATTTCACTGATCACAGTGACGTAATCATGTCTTTTAAATCGGTTTGAACAGAATCTGACCAAAATTACGGCAAGATTTGATGCTTTATATCTCAGAAAGTAAACGGTACCGGTAGAAGCTTTTGACCGGTTATGTGTGAAGGTATTTGAGAGATAATGCCCGCCCGTCCAGAGGCATGTGACGTGTATTGTATGAGTGTCGCGTGGCGTGTGTGAGATGAATCAGCAGAAGCAAGATGAGTGGATAAAATGAGAATACTATGCGTTAAGTGCATTAATGTCTATCTATACTTTTCATAAATGTCGTGAAGCGGTCATATAACTTTATATCTTTCTCGCATAGATAGCAATAAAGATAAAGGGCACATTAACGTGTATCGGAATGTATTATTGAAATGCCATGACAAAAAACTTGTACATTAAAAAATACCTATTACCTATAAATTAAACAACTAACTATTTGTTCTTACTCTTAACATACTATACCATTATGCAAATGTATTTCAAATAAAGTCAATGTAATTTTTGACTGTTTTCGAAAAATATTTCTCTGTTTAAGTACCATCAAAATCCGCCAGATAACGCCAGCGCAAATAGATACAAATTCAATGTATTTTTCAATGGAGTACAGTCAGTACTTAAGACAAGTTTGTACTTAAGTAGAATTTTTGCAATATAAAATAAAATAAAATACATCTGTATCTCACAATTTTCTTCTTAGGTTTTAGAATTTATTTTATTGTTTTTGCTGATATGAATTGAATTTAAAAACTTTGTTAAATTATAAATTTTATTTGGAAATAGTTACAATTCTCTAGAATTATACAGAATTCTCTAGAATGTTGGCGCCGGAAAATTATTGCACGAAAATATCGCTTGCATTAAATATTGAATTTTTTGGCGCTCTATGTCTTTTCTACATATAGCAGCCGCCCCGCGCTTCGTATCTTCTGATCGCTTTCTTTTGGTAACTTACTTTTCTTTTTTCCTATCGTAACATCATAATATTTTGTCAGATAAATGTTTAATTTTGTTTTTTCCACAATAATGTTTACTTTACCAGTTCGGGTTTAGTGGCCCAATAACAAAACTTTTTTTTTTAATTTAAAAAAGTTTAGAAATTGTACATAATATAAACTAGCCGTACACTCGTGAAAAAATAGGGAACATAATTTGTGTATTATTTATTTATTTATATACGTAATAAAAAGCCTGTCAAACGTTGAACGTAAATTAATGTTTCGTGTCTTAGCTAACCCCTGCTCTTACAATGTGTAGAATATATATTGTAACGAGGCTAAAAAGAATCACGTACGCATGTCAAGTGACAGTTGTTTGAAATAATTACAATACTACCGAAGATTTCAGAACGACATGGCATAATCTACGGCTTACGAGAAACATCTACAAAATTCTGGAAACCTCGAGGAAATTCTCGTAAACACTGGAAACATCTGGAAATTTCAATATCACCATTAGCGAATATAAATACGGCACACGGGAGTAAGTACATGTCAGTAATTGTTGTTGTTGACAACGGCACGGAAGCGAAGCGAAGCGAACGCTCTTTCTAGTGCCGTCAACACCTGTGTCATATAATACATTTATTTTCATTCTTTCCTCATTCATTTGCTCAAAATGCCCAATCCATCTGAGTGACCTAAGATCATCTATAAATTTTTCACGTTAATAGCTAATGAAATAAAGTCCACTTTGAAAATGCTGAGCCTTTAAATTTGTTCTCACTTTAGTAGGTACATTTTAGTTAGTTAATTATTCAACTCCCACGTATTCTTTTTTTGTTTTTGTTAATGTCTATAATTCCAGTTTTATTTTTTTGTATACCTCGTATCTATCCTAATTATTGTATTCTAAAATGTATAATAATCATTTTATCTTTTTCAAAATACAAGTGGTGAAACAAAGTGTTTTTGTTTATTAATTATATACTTTAATTATTTTATCTTCCTAAGTTACCTGATAATAAGAGGAGCATTTCCTCTCATTATCAGTTGTAATTAGGAATTATAGAGTTATTAATAACATCTGATGATTAGAGGGTCTACAACCACACCTCTCGAAACTCGATTACGTAACTAATCGTGTATACAAACAGTGCAACATTTAGGTTTTTGAAAACAAAAACATTCATATCTACTTTTGGCATCGTTACGGCATTAATTTTATTGATGGATATAATTATTCATTTCAGAAAATTTCATATAAACAGCATTTTTTAATTTAAGCGTAAACCAGTTTTAGGATCTCTGGTTCTTCGTCAGATCGAACAAATAATATTGTTTTTAATCAAAGTAATAGTGTGATTTAAATAAAGTTTTTTAGATTTTTGTTATCAATAATAATATATTACCACAAAATAACGGGTCTATCAGTTAACAATAAAATATATTATTTTAAAATATAGCTAGCTGATGATGATAGCTCCCTCACAGTTGGGTGAGTTCAGCTACTTTTAGAATCGTGTTAACGAGCAATTAACCACATCCCTCTAACCAATTTCCTCTCCAGAGTCCCGGGAATTCCCGGGAATCCAGACTTTTACCGCCTCCCGATTTTGTAGAAATTTACACGAAAACTCGGGAGCTGTACCTTTTATAAATATTTACTTTGCAATACCATTCGATTTTGTAATTGAAATAAATTTAAAATAACTCTGTAAATAAACAGCACAAAATTGGATGAATTTTATGGCCCTCGATTTTGCAAGTTTCTTGGCCTCGCAATAAATGTTAGACAAAAGCTCTTAAATTCCAGCTCCGTGAAAAGTTTTATCCCGTTTTATTTTGTACAATTCAGTCAAATTCTCACATCCATCGTACGCCCATTTATTTTTATTTCAATGCCAAATTCAACGCATATATTGCTATTTTCTACAATCAAGAATTATTTTTGAAATACATATACTAATGATATTTAATATAATTGATATAAATTAACTTTGTTAAAACCACTTATTTATTGAAAAAATTCAACATGTTTCGAAGCCAATGGCTTCTTCGTCAGGATAACAAAAATAATATTTAAAAATCGAAGTATAGATCAAAATATTAAATGGAAAATGATTATATAAAGTACCTAATTAACGTAAGTGGTTTTAACAAAGTTAATTTATATCAATTACAATTAAGTTACCACAAAATAAATTTGCTACATTTGAAGAAGAAATATTTAATATAAATTAAATTTTAATAAATATTATTATTAAATTCTGCAGGTTAAGTGTTTGTTAATGTGACAGCATTATCAAACACTGGATATACCACTTATAATTGACTTATTTATAAGATTTAATTTACTTAATTTTTTTTTCTATATTTTCGATGTTTATAAACGCTATTTCTTTGTGGTTGGACATAATTATTAATTTTAAGTAAACTATTTTGTATAAACCACTTAACTATGAAGATACGGTGGTATCGAAACTGGTAGATGAAGAGTTACTAATTAAGTCGTTAATACAAAGTTGTTTAATTAAAATTAATATTTTAATTTTAATTTAAAGATACTTTATTCTTAGGCCCTTATCGTTAAAGATTCTCCGGTTTATAAAATTCGCTTAGCTATCGAAATGTTACGCTAACTATCGTTATGTTACGCTTAACTATCGAAGTTCTCCGTTTTCTGTAAGTGATTAACTGAATTACTTTGAAAATGTCTCTATTTGTTATTTTATTAAATTACTATTTCATAAGTATATAATCCCTGAAGTGTTGTGGCCTAGGTCTGAAATACTCTTTATTATAATAATGCTTAGGAAATGTGATTTACCATCTCTAGGGAATCGTTTAGCGATTTTAATTACTCTTAAGAATTGATCTCCTGGCTGCTACAAAACTTTATATCTTTAACAAGCGACTAGTTAAATCCCATGTGCCCATTTTGGATACTGATTCTTAAAGTTTGTGAGAAAGTTTTAGTTTATTAGTAAAAGCTAAATATTTGTGTTTTCTTAGGCACTTTTATTACAAGCCTTTTAAATCTTATTGGTTTCTCTGATACCTCTCTGATAACTCTCGTTATCTGTTTATGGTAAGATTTTGTAATAGATTTTTCACCAACTTTCTAATTAGCTAGAATATGACTATATATTATTAAACCATTTTTAACCTGATTTTTTCATTATTTCGATTAAAATTAATAATACATCACTCATAAGCCGTAGAAAAGCTGAAGACGTGCTGTTCAAAAATTTGTTTTCAACTTTAAAACATAATCATTAAAACTTTAAAACACACAAAACGTGTTTAATCTATGATAAATGTATGCAAAGAATGCGTATAAAAGCATATCTTCAAATTGTTTTGTGATTCGATCGTTCTATCATTTTACTATTAACACTTTTCTTATTTCCAAAATTTCTAATTTTTCCCACCTCCTAATCCTATTCCTTTATAATTTGTATGTAAAATTTATAAACCCTTATTTATATCAATTGTGGCTGTATATAGATAGAGTGACGAATGTTGAAGCTCTCCGGCGTTTGGAAGACCGAGAAGTGCTGCGGACTATCAAGACAAGAAACCTGGAATATCTCCGACATATTATAAGAGGATCAAAATAAAGTCTAAGCCACCTCATCATCTAGGGAAAATAAGTGGTAAAAGAAGCGTAGAAAGACGCCTCATCTTATGGCTGCGTAACTTGAGGGACTGGTATAAGTGTAACTTGACTGAGTTGTTCCGTGCGGTGGTAAATAAAATCGTAATCGCCAGAATGATCGTTGACCTCTAATTGTAGATGGCACCATAAGAAGAGGATTAATACCAAAAGAACAATCCATTTTCAAAAGACGATTACAAATAAAATTATTCAGAATAATAATTATACGTGGTGAAAACAAAGTTTATTATTTCTCCCTTTATATTAACTCGTGGCGTCTGCTTGCTTGCTTGCCAGCTTGCCGGGTGAAAAAATTTTGGATCGATTTTTAACCCTTTTCCCGTGATCCAATCGAGCTGAAACTTGGCAAGTAGACTCGTGGCGACGATCAAGAAGATCTATCAAATTTTCGTTAAAAAAATTAATAATTATAGTATATTTTCGGATTTTTAGAAATTTTATTGGTTTTTTCAAATTGGAATCATCAGAAAAGTTTGAATTACTCCGTCGGTATCCATAATAGGCACTTCACTACGAATGTCGAAAATCTAAATTGACTGACAAATATTTTTAGAATTTAATCTTTAAAGCATGAAGTGTCTTATCAAAGCTCAAAACATCTGACATTTTAGAAATATATTAAATTATTGTAAGTTTAGTGTTATGTTATATGTTTTAATTCGTCTTTAATTGTTGTTATATTTTACAAAGAAAGGGAGTATAATAAAAACTGGGTAACTTTTTTATCAATCATTTTAATAATGTCACCACAAAATCAATTTGCTATTATTAAAGAATTTATTTACTTTCCGTTGAGTTCATCAATATTTCCGCGGTTTCAAAAGCAACCAGCGGCGGTTTTCATTGCATCATTTGCTGGTCCGTCCCGCCGACTTCAGTGGTCGTTCACAATCCTGGTATTGTGCTGGCTCGGAAATTAATACATCCTCTTGGGAGTTAAATATGGAATGCCGGTAGCGGGATTCAAGTTTCAATTTCCCGAGAAATCTCGAGTTTCCGCTAACTGAATATTAATAAAATCAGAGTTTTCTTAGTCAGCACCTGTAAGTTGGCATGGATTGAACTGCACTGATGTGCACAGAAAGAAAATTAATTGAAATTCGAATCCTCCCAGTATGATCTGGATCTAACTGCGAAGACCATACATTAAATAAATAAATATAACTTTATATTCAATAACACATTCGTATTTGTAATTTGGTTATTAAAAATATCTCACAGAACTTTGTTCTGAAAAATTACAACTTCACAGATACGAATGTTTTCTTGAATATAATATCTCCTGTATCAAATTAATTAATTAATTAATTCTGGCGTCCATCTATCGGTAGTATTTCAAAGTAATTTGAACTATCGTATTTAAAAATTGGATTGCTCTATGGACAAAAATAAAAATTAATAAATTAATGAGTGTTACATATAAGGTCAATATATTCACGAAAATGTACAAGGCTTAGTGGTCAGAGCACCGTCCCCGGAAAGGAGTTCGACCGAGCTCGAATCCCGGTAGTGGCCAAATATTTTTTCGTGAATTAGATTTTTTCTGTATGTCTTTCTAATTGATTAATAATTAATTTGGTTATTAAAAATAAAACTTTATACCAGTATGTGGGGAGGTTTGTGCAGTCCCACACATTCCATATAACAATACACACATTTAATTATCATATACATGATATACAGAATTATAAGTTGATTTACATATATAAATAGAAATTATCACATGCAGGCACATAATAGGTAAGATATATCAAGAAATAAAGCATACAGCAAGAATTGTTTAAATAAATAGGGAACACAAAGTAAGAAAGACATGGTGTGAAGCGAAAGAGTTAGTAATACAGCATTAATTATTAACATAAAAAATAAGCTTTAGTTAATAAATAGCATGTATAAAAGAAAAGAGAAAACAAGTATAAGTATTAATATGAAAAAATAAACATATCGTATAATAATGGCTCTAGCGAGTGGTGGCATGTCAGTTATGAGGGGCCAGTATCTTTCTCCATTGTGTATCAATGCTAGATGCTGGAGTGAGGCATAAACTGAAATGTTCACAGTGATCTATGGATATATAAATGCTGGATGTTAGTCTGAAAAATAGAATCAGAAATGGGGAAATCAGACGCCGGAGATGGCAATGGATAGGTCATGTTATCAGACAGAGAATAGACTGATGAGCACCCAGACAATGGGACATGAAAAGAGGAAGAGGCCGGCCTCAGAAGAAAAGTTGGGCTGATGATATAATACCTGTCGTGTGTGTGGGTGGATTAGAAAATCCACAAGAACAGAAGATTGGAGAAATTTAGAAGAGTCCACATCCAGCAATGGAGAAATGGCTGAGAAAGAAGTAAAAGAATGTGAACAGAATAGAACCAGAGGCCACCAAAATAATAGACATGAACCCATTGACGTATTATAATATATAGACACATTTTTCCCATACTAGCCGGCTTTCATATGTAGCAAATATTGCATTGAAAGAGACTGTGACGTTTCCCTCGTTCTGGGTGTATTTTGGGGTGGAGCTTTTTTTTTTGGAAGAAGTTTAAATCGAAAGTTTAAAAGAGAAGGCTTTAAGAAAAGATTTAAAAGCGATTTTACTTTAAGTTCATGTATTAAAAGTCTAATATATTATTTGAGATCTGCTTTTGCAAGCTCAAAGCTATGTTTAAAATTTATTTACGTGATTGAATTAAGTTTACGTTTAGTCTAACATATAATTTGGCCAGTAATCGTCTAGTGATAGTAATATAGGACTAAATATTAAATAAATCACTTATTCTATAAAATGGAGCAATAGTTTTACAAAGAAACAGGCATTCCAAAATCGAACTAATATATCACAAGGACCAAAATTACTACAATAATTTTCGTTCACAAAATATTAAATAATAAAAGTGCCAATTATCTATACGACAAACAAACTAAAGAAATTTCTAATACCTAGTATCACGTTTGTCTACAAATCTCAGTACGTGGTTCACGTAAATGCTCAATCTTTTTTTCTTTGATGTCACGGACCGTGGTCCGCAATTGTTTAAATAAACCGCTTTTATAATTAAATATTTTCTTTCATTTATAATATTAACTAAACCAAAATGATTTTATTACTATGCAAATGAGTCCAACTTTCGAAATATAACATGTATATATTTTTTTCGTGTTTTCACGCAGACGTTTTAATTGTTTCCTGAGGCTCGTGTAAAGATATACGTAAAATGTTCAAGCGAATCTAAAATAAAGGTTATGTCACCGAATTTTTTTTTATTTTTTTTTTCACGTCTATTATAACAATATGAATACGGCTTTTTCGACTGGCTTTGGGACGTTACCCTCCTGGTCGCGGCGTCAAATGTGACGTTTCCCTCGTTCTGGGTGTATTTTGGGGTGAAGCTTTTTTTTTTGGAAGAAGTTTAAATCGAAAGTTTAAAAGAGAAGGCTTTAAGAAAAGTTTTAAAAGCGATTTTACTTTAAGTTCATTTATTAAAAGTCTAATATATTATTTGAGATCTGCTTTTGCAAGCTCAAAGCTATGTTTAAAATTTATTTACGTGATTGAATTAAGTTTACGTTTAGTCTAACTTATAATTTGGCCAGTAATCGTCTAGTGATAGTAATATAGGACTCCTCGATGTGACGCGGTTACTCAGTAATTTTGGTAGCGTAGCAGAAGAAATGCCATTGTACTCATACGAGGTGAAACTAACCTAACGTTATTAACGCGCAACTTGAGCCGGACTCAAAACGACGATCGGTTGAACAGACTAACAAAATCGCCTTTCGTAGTGGGCGCATCCGTCATTTCCTCGCATCCGGTAGCGGCGTCGCGAACATAAATATGTTTACGTAGATTTTTCGCCTAGAACGATGCCGCCTGGTTACCGATGTCTCATATTAGCACTTGTGGACGGCTTCGATTGTCACGATTTCGATGGAATATTCAGATAGATAAATGCCACGTGCGAAATACAGCCTAGGGCGCTCTGAGTATAACTTGGTATCCGCATAATACAACCGACGGTACATAATGGGAGCTTAGCGCTTCTTTGCGCAACAACACGCAATATCTTATTTTTTTTACGTATTTTTTTTTTTTAATGCAATAGTATACTGGATCTGCCGGTCATCCAGATTAGATAAATCACGGTTGATTAATACACGGTTATACTTATTAAACACACACACAATATTCGAAATGCAAATTAACGGCTGGGTTCTCCAGAATACATACATACAATGCTTACAACTGGCGCGTTCGGTGGTCTTCGGCCCGATTTATCTATTCATAGTATATAGTGGAAAGAGTAAACATATATTCATAACAACTAGGCGCAACAGAGGCTCGGAGAGGTTCCGTCTGATATTTACTTTACTACAACCCGTGATTCTAAATCGAAATTTTCGATTCTTTCATAAATCATATTATATAAGAGTCAAGTTGATTCTGATTCTACTTTTACGTAGATTTTAGGTTACCCCCCTCTAAGGGAGGGGGTACAGCCCCATCGACAACGCTGTACCCGGTAGCTACCACCTGTGTAATTAATAGCTTCCCATGCTAATCTGCAGACCAAGATCAAGCCGAGACTCTATTGCTCCTGCTGGAATCCTCCGAAGTCCTCGCTTCCCGGCGACAAACATATCAGGAAGAAATCCCGCGTCTGATATTAAGGTTTGTATATTGTCCCGCGGGGCAATCAAATTGACTGGTGTATAATGATGAGGATCCCACGTTGCGGCTACATGAGCCGGATTATTATGATGTTTACTATTGATTAAAGAGCTGAATGAACTAACTGGGTGACTGAAAAAGACTCTTCCTTGAGCGCTTCAGTCAGAGCCATGTTAGCATCGCCAATTATAGTTGATGTGATTGATCCCACGGTGTAGTCTTATTGACTAGAGATATTAAATGATGGTAAATCAGCATGATTAGTACAGTTGATTGTGTAATTCCTGATATGTTTCTCGCTGGCCGGGAAGGGAGAACCTCGAAGGTCTCTGTATACAGCAAGTTAGAAAAGGTGGTGAATGATGAGTATGATGGTGTTAGTAATGCCATCGCGCTCCTGAATGCGGTCCCGATCATAAAAGTTGATTGTTAAACTGCTAACAGATCTCGTTCATTAAAGCGGTCCCGAGCATAGTATTGATTGTCGAACTGCTACCTGCATCTTATAATTTCTCGTTCATGAGGAACGTCCTATCTCGTCCTTGAGTACGGAGTTAATACTTTCATATACATTCATAACCAGAGCCCGAGCTCGTCGCACCAAGGGGGCCGAAAAGACGTGAGAGGTTCTTCCCCTTGGATCTTTGAGGGTCGCCGCTCCAGGACCTTCTGACTATCCTGTAATTCTTGGCTTTAAAACCCTGTCTTAACCGGGTAGATACAGTTAAGATAATCATACCTAGTCCCAAATCCAAGATGTCTCCCACTCTAAACAGTCTCCATAGCCGAGAACGCGCGCTCCGACATTCGACCCTGTCTTATGTATGGTTGCTTATGGCACGCGAGTAAATCTAACTTCATCTTTTTCCACAATCGAAATTCAGCCTCCCAAGATCACGGGGCGTGAAAGACGTACGGCTCCTCGCCTCCCGACCATGAAGAGACGAACTTCCCCATTCGGTCCTCGTTCATTATCCCATTTATAATCCCCGCGTGCCTAACCTTAAGAGTCTAGCGCCGGTAATAAGATCTCATTATGCTACGTTGGAAGTTAATATTGCACAACCGGGCGAAATGCCTATTTCCCGCGATCCTATTCAATTTGTAAAACGCAATAATATGTATTTATATATGTTAGTAAAACGTTTGAAATGCAGAATGCACGTATGATGACCTCGCTTCTAACCTAAAGATAATTAAGATATAATCCCGACGTTACGTCCCGACATCAGTACTAATTTGTTTCCGCGTCCGTTACCGTCGAACTCTGAACCCACGTAATGAAATGAATAGTGACCATGAGACAATGACAAATTATATAGCACGAACATTCCATTTGATACACATAAGAAAACATCAGGAATAAATAATATCAAAGGTTCTTATCTTAGTTCTGTAGTTGGTCTGCTTCTGAGATGGCATCCTGATCCGAAGTAATATAACTCCCAAAATTGAGCAATTACCAGCGCCTGTGTAGCCCTTCATTTCCCTTGTATATATATTTTAATATCAGCGCCTGTAAAACTGTATTAGATCCTAGAAACAAGAAAACTATTCCCTCTACGCCGAGCACATACAGAACATAAACCCCTTCAATCTAGTTCATCCACGGTTATGCAAAAAGGCGAAAGAATAGTAATAGTAAAAGGTCCTTAACTGACAGAAGTTGAAGTTCTCTGCAAACTGCCCATATCTTCTAGTGGCGCCTGTGTATTCCAATAACAACTTTCCAGTCATGTATTTAACATAACGTCCTCCTTGTGTGTATGTGTGCTTCAATATCTGTCATCCAGTTAATGATTCCCAAAATAGTGTTTTCCTTGTATATATATATATATTTCAATATCAGCACCTGTAAAACTGTATTAGATCCTAGAAACAAGAAAACTATTCCCTCTACGCCGAGCACATACAGAACATAAACCCCTTCAATCTAGTTCATCCACGGTTATGCAAAAAGGCGAAAGAATAGTAATAGTAAAAGGTCCTTAACTGACAGAAGTTGAAGTTCTCTGCAAACTGCCCATATCTTCTAGTGGCGCCTGTGTATTCCAATAACAACTTTCCAGTCATGTATTTAACATAACGTCCTCCTTGTGTGTATGTGTGCTGCAATATCTGTCATCCAGTTAGTGATTCCCAAAATAGTGTTTTCCTTGTATATATATATATATATTTCAATATCAGCACCTGTAAAACTGTATTAGATCCTAGAAACAAGAAAACTATTCCCTCTACGCCGAGCACATACAGGACATAAACCCCTTAAAACTAGTTCATCTACGCCGTACAATGATATCACATGCAGACATGACCAATATAATTACAAATATGCTTGCGTCCCGCCGACTGGACGCCTGTGTTTTCCAATAACAACTTTCCAGTCATGTATTTAACATAACGTCCTCCTTGTGTGTATGTGTGCTTCAATATCTTCCATCCAATTAATGGTTCCCAAAATAGTGTTTTCCTTGTATATATATTTCAATATCAGCACCTGTAAACCTGTATAGAATCCTAGAAACGAGAAGACTATTCCCACTACGCCAAGCACATACAGGACATAAACCCCTTAAAACTAGTTCATCTACGCCGTATAGTGATATCACTATCACATGCAGACACAAACGATATAATTACAAATATGCTTGCGTTCTCCCCCACATTGGTGGAAATATTCGCATTCGTATTCACCGAATAGTAGGCCTGATATTCGTATTCATGAAGGTAGTATTCGTTGCATCAAGGTTATTATATTTACAAGTATGTTCAAGTTCCCCCACCTTGGTGGAAATATTCGCATTCGTATTCACCGAATAGTAAGCCTGATATTCGTATTCGTGAAGATAGTATTCGTTGCATCACTCTCAATAATAAAATCATATAGATAAATAATTACGGTAACTCATAAAAATACGATATTACTTATATTAAACGAACAAAACAAAACAATCTGTCATATTAGTAAATAACGTGATCACGGAAGACCGAAGGTTAACTACCCCTGAACAGACCGCGAACTGCCCACAATAGTGAATAATGTTCTAGAAAACATTTCAAATATCTAATATTGAATGAATAAAACAATGTCATATGAAAAACTATCACGGTTACGGAAGACCGAAGGTTAACTACCCCTGATCAAACCGCGAACTGCCCACAATAATGGAAAATGTTGTAGAAACATTTCAAATATCTAATATTGAATGAATAAAACAATGTGACTATTCCCTCTACGCCGAGCACATGCAGGACATAAACCCCTTAAATATAGTTCATCTACGCTGCATAGTGATATCACATGCAGGCGTAAACATTACACATGTACTATCCATTAACCGATTAAAAGGCGTAGCAATATATCAAAATGTAATTATAATTACAAGTATGTTTGAGTCCCGCCACCTGGTGGAAACATTCGCATTCGTATTCACCGAATAGTAGGCTTGATACTCGAATTTGTGAAATTAGTATTCGTTGCATCACTAATAATAATAAAATCATATAGATAAATAACTACGGTGACGCGTAAAAAATATGATATTACTTATATTAAATGAATAAAACAAAACAATCTGTCATATAAGTAAATAACTATGATGACTCGTAAAAATATGAAATTATTTATATTGAATGAATAAAATTAAACAATTTGTCATATAAATAATTATCGTGACTCGTAAAATATGATATTATGTTTATTGAATGAATAAAATAAAACATCTTCTCACGTTTCCACCTAATAAATAATAACGAATACAGAAAACAATAAAAGCAAAAGAAGCCCATTATTAGCCCTGACGTGTGGGACCTAATCTTCCCACTTCGCCCAAGCTGGGTTAACCGATTAAAAGGCGTAGCAATATATCGAAAGGTAATTATAATTACAGGTATGTTTGAGTTCCGCCACCTAGGAAATACGTAGATTTTTGATTTCAATATATTGTGCAATATACACTATGTTTATAAGATCGTCCGTTGACAAGTAGTTATGAACTTCTTATAAAATATTATTCCGCAGCAAATATTCAAAGAAATTATATTAACTAAAATATTTCTAACATCTTGGGATCGCATACGAAATTGATAATATCTAATGCCCTTTGTGAACAAACTCTTCCTCTCTGTAGTCAAATAAGCTGATGTTTATGTTTACTCCGTCTATAAATATGCCGTATCAACGTATAATATAACATAATATATATATTAATGAAGATAAAACAATTTCAATTAGCGTTGCAATGAAGCGAAACAAAGGAATATATAAAAACCAAAGAAGTCCAATTTTAATTATTCGTTACTAAGAGAATATATATATTGCGCCCCCTATTGCTATTCTCGTTAGCGGAGACTCAAAATGTTTCCTAAATCTTCCATCAGGTGTCAGTAACGTATATTTCTAAAATATATTTGACAATTTCATATATGGGCCGGTTTTATAAGAAAAAATGAACTTAAATTTCCTTTGTAAATCAAGACATAAAGTAATTTTAAATCAAACTTATTACACTCAAATGAAACGCGCCACGTACTGCCGCTTACTATAGACCAATCCTTAGCGAAGGCTCAAACCCTTTCTTGATTCCCGCTAGGTGGCGGTAGAAACATTTCAAATATCTAACATTGAATGAATAAACAATGTCATATGAATAACCATCGCAATTAAGGAATATATACAATTCGAAACACGTCTTTATAAGAACTTGATAGGAACAAATCGTGTTTTCAACGATTGCCTAATGATACGCAATACAAACATGTAACGAGTTCAAATAAACCACACATTCATGTTTTAATAAAATAAATATAAAATCCAGATGCATTTTTAAAATATATTGTTTGTAGGAAATTCCTCGCACGATTTGAATTTATAACACACTGACAATCGTGATATCAAAACCCCATAAATACTCCGATCCCAATTATTTCCAAACAATACAAATCATATAGAAATCCGTGTATTCAATCGCCAGTATAGATAACAAAGCATTCTTTAGCATAATAATACATCCGCCCTGAAGAACCTCTCGCACATTCCGAACCTCGCGACATTGAATATGCATAATTATACTGAATTTTAAAACCCACAAACAAACACGAAACACTCTTCGTCAGTAAAGTATTCCATTTTAAAGCCTTTATATCTTTGGTAATATATGAATATCAAATTTAAATGATTTTTCATATGAACAGCGACAGAATTACATATTTCATAAGCGTTATGCAATAATTCACAGTCGCCACATTACGATTTCTTGTACATTAAATCCGAAGCGCGTATAGTAATAATTATCCCTAGGCCCAAATTACGTAACAAAACAATTCCACAACATGTATCAATATTTGTTACGATCCAGAAAGTTCTAAATTGAATACACGAAAAAGGCAATAGAAATAAATAATATTGAAAATGCTTAGCTGTATCTTCGAGTGTTGCTGCCTCTGCGACTCTCTGATGGTATTTCCGTCCTTTCTCCACAAGAGCCTCCGGCCAACGTTGATGCTGAAGAAAGAAGGGCGATCCTCGAATTTGTATGGCTTATATAGTCTATATTTCTCGCCATTTTTGACTCCAACCAACGTGTAAAAAGCAAAGTCTAACTCAGAAAGCCGCTGATTCGTCGAATTCGTTCCGCGAATCCACGTTCTTGATAGGCTAGATTCGGTGCTCACGGCCCGCGTCTGTGATTGGACAATCTCGTTAAACAAAATAACATAAAGCCTGCTTTACACGCCCGCGTGCAGAGATAATAAAGCTCGTCCGCACCTACCTATCCGGCAAAATATTTAATTATAGAGTATTTAACGGTTTGTGAAGCTTCTCTTTATTATAAACTTTAGCAGATAGATATTTTCGTATAATTTTTCAGCAATGTCTATTTGAATAGGCCAATATCGTTACAGGCTGATATATTAGGGAAGTACTTTGCTTTTTATAGTTACCTGCTAAACACTTTTGGCAATAACAATACCCGCATATTGCAGTTTCCTAACTGCCTTCTTCTTTGTATGCCCTATCAGTCCACCCAGATCACTCTAGTGAAGGTCTCTCTGTCCTGCGCTGCCCGGAATAGTTCCTCCACTCTTCTTATACCGATCCAATCTCGAGCAACCAAGACGTCTCTCTTCTACCAGCCCCTCGGAGACCCTCTACCTTTTATATGTTTGTAAGATTACCTTTGTAAGA
Organism: Agrypnia vestita; assembly: GCA_016648135.1. Classification (NCBI taxonomy): domain Eukaryota; kingdom Metazoa; phylum Arthropoda; class Insecta; order Trichoptera; family Phryganeidae; genus Agrypnia; species Agrypnia vestita. Next base: position 29,414 of record JADDOH010013221.1, on the reverse strand, counting down.
TAGGTTGTAGCAAGGGATATTTCTCCCTTCGCAGTATGTGACCCAGATATGAAATTTTCCTGACTTTTCCTAATGAGAGCAGTTGTTCATCTGCTCTAGCCCGCCTGAGGATTTCTGTGTTGGTAATAATGTCGGTCCATGGTACTTTGAGCATCCTCCGGTAAAGCCACATCTCAAAAGCCTCTAACCTGTTCATGGTATTTACTTTCGAAATCCATGTCTCACAGCAACATCCATATAGCAATTCCGACCACATGTAAAATTTAAACATTTCCTGAATAAAATATTAACACATTAAAACAAATATTAAACAAAAAACGTTCAATGATAAAGTATCAAATTTGGTTATTAATTTCGGGACAACTTAATTAAAATCTTGGTTCAGATATAACATTTTTCGTCAATAGTTTAATATTTTGAATAATATTTAACATAATTTCCGGTGTTTGGTTGAACACACGACGTATTCCATTAAAACTTTGCGGTATTTGAAATTAGTTTGTCAAAACAGGCACGTAATTTGTGGGTACGATATTTAGATTCAAAATCAAAACTTATTTCACTGAATTTGACACATTGTCCTTTGACATTTTACCAAACATTATGTTCATGAAACTCACTTAGCGCTTTCTAACAATGTTGAGCCAATGCATGTTGACGGAAAATGAACGAGCCCATTGTGATTCAAATTTTGTAATAAATATTAAATAGCATGCACAATAGGTGCATCTACGTGAAGGTAGATCGGCTAGGGTTGGGAAATCAGAAACATTTTTGAAAATAATCCAAATTTAAATTTGTTTTCGAAAATTAAATACCAACGGTTTTAAGCAAAGAGTGTTGACATCTAGAAGTTTTTCTCATAGGAAATAGACAACTAAACTGAGAAAAAATAATGGTGTGATTTGAAAAAAATCTATATCTCTGCTATTATGGGCTAAAATCTATATCTTACAGTAGTCGCATGTGATGTGTCGCATTTGACATCTCACAATTAAACATACCAATTGAGCAGCGACAGAAATTTACCTCAAAATTTAAAAAAGCTAAATACGAAAATATTTATTCTAATAATTATTCACTATTTCTCACTTGCATTTTTTATCAATGATCAGCACTTTTTTCAGACACTTCATTAATAAGTACATTTATATTATTATATATATATTTATTTATTAATTAGTAAATACGTGTAAAGAAAATGTATGTGCATTTTTTTAATATTCTATTTTGCAGCACAACAAAACAGTGTACTATTATATATTTCAAATTTGGTCATTAGAAAAATATTCAAACCCAATTGCTTTAAAAATGGAATAAAAATGTTAATCTTTTAAAAAGAGACTACATTTAAGGTGGAAAAATTTTCGTTTACTTACCAGACTACCGTGGCGAAATTGGATAACACGCCATCCCCGGATATAGAATGGAGGTCCGTTGTTTCGAATCCCGGTAGCAGTTTAAATATTTTTTCGTCAATTTGATTTTTCTGAATGTATTTTCTAATTGATTAACAGAAGTTTGTTTAAAATTCACAGAAATTCGTTCTAAAATTGCAACTTCACGATAATAATTTTACAAAATATCAATAGAAAAATATTTTAATATCATAATATACATTATCTTCTGGTTTGGGTCTTATGGAGTATTATGCCGTATTATTACGACCTTTCTGGCCGACGTTTCGGATCCCATTGCGGGGTCCATGATTAGGGCTGATATGTTATTATGAGTCTTGGTGTTGTGGTCAAGTAATGGCTTGCAATACAGTGTCGAAAGCAGGGTGAGAACGTTTTCAGTGTTGTGTTAAGTATTGGCTAGCAGTACCGTATCGAAAGCTTGGTTTTTCTGTGTCTACGTGTTACGTGGCCATACCGTGTCGGAGTCATGTATTGTCTTGTCTTGTGTGTATGTTTTATCTATTGTCTGATCACTATCTCTGCGGGAACTGCGACGAAATTGACTTTGAAGCGCCGGATACCACGATGTTTTTAATTTGAGACCATCATCTTTATTAATATCGGGTGCATGTAGATTTCGAGTGCTTCCTTGAAAAGATGCGTATGGTGACTCTAAGGCTTTCCAAGGATTGTCGGTTCGAATGGAAAATGATGGCCGATATCCAGAAAATGTTCAACCAGTGCTGATTTTCCTGGATGACCGAGTTTTCACGCCCGTTTGTGCTCGTCAACCCTTTTGGAAATTGTACGCGCCGTTTGTCCTACGCATACTTTATCGTCGTCTTAACAGTTGAGTCTATACAATCCGTCTATCTGATCTCTACCCTTCGCTGATCTCAACAAACCTTAATTTTTGAATTGGTTCCAAAAACTGTTTTGATGTCTTGTATGGTTCAGGAATCGCAGATTAAAAAAATATATATTTTATGTCGCTGACGTCGTATTTTTTTTCTTTTGCGTTTTTCTCGAAACTACTTTTTTCGCGAGCGAGATTCCAGTAATAAAAGCGTAACGCGTGCGGTGTAGCCAGCACGTTGTACACCGAGTGACAGATATTGGGCGAAGTACTAACGTGCGAAAATTGAACGGAATACTCTTGAAAGTGATCTAAGCGACAGCGTTAATTAGTAAAAATTAAGAAACAGTGCTATAATAAGTGTGTGAACATTCTGAAAACAATACTCCGATTTGACTCATTTTCAGTGACTTTTTGCTGTTATAAATAGTTTTATTGTAATAAAAAAAATCAAATTAAGTTTAAGTATATTATTTGCCTTCCATAGCCACGTATGGGTCAACTTAAATAAAAGTACCGACAAAATGGCGGACAATTAAGCATCAACCTAACAGAATGGATAAAGCCTAGAAATTAAAATTATTACTACTAGATGCCTCTCCCAGCACACAAATAGCCCATAGTCCCAGCTATTCCTTTTATTATTCACGGATAGCATGCTCTTTGAGCTTCAAAACTAGATATCATTCGCTTCCGTTTCTTAAGTAACACTAACGCAATCGCCCTGAATCATATCGCGAAGCCGCGCCAACGTCGTTAATATCGCATCCGTTTCTCGCCTTTTCAGAGTCTGGCGCGCAGAATTTGTATATTTTAAGAAAGCGACATTTTTCCTCTATTTTGCGATAGATGCCAGTCATGCAAATTTTGTGCAGTGAGAATTAGAAATTTTGCATTTTTTGTGACATGGAGAATCCGTACGTTCATAGATTTGATATGTTTTTTATTATTATTAATTATTAAATTCTACGTGATTTATTCACAACATATTTTGATTAAGAAAAAAAATTGGCGAGAAAAACAGATTAAATTTTTAATTATGAATTATTACGATTAAAAAAAATCGGAGGAGCGTGTACTCTTAAATGTTGAGAATAAATTTTGTAGAATTTATTAATTGGGTTTATTTATTATAACATTTTCGCACGATTTATAACAACATATTATAGTTAAATTTTTTCATCTTACATGGTTTTTTAAAGTTGAAGAACATCTCTCAAAATAATTTCCAGGCTACTGAAATATTACAAAAAACGATTATAAAAAATATATTTTAATAAATATTTAAATTTCATATATTTCTAACCATCTTCTTCCAATTATGCGTAAAAATGAAAAATGAAAATATATTCCCATATGTGGTTGCCAAAAGTATTTTGACAAAGTGGTTGATAATTTTATAGGAGGATCGCCGCCTATATTACAGTTCATAAAACCGCAATATGGATATTATTTGGAGATAGATTCAAATGTTTATTCAATGTTCAATGTTACAAATGTTTACAGTGTTTACAAATTTTAATGAAGCTTTTTTCATTGTTGTTGAGTGTCTTGGCAGCAAGTAAACACTAAATTGATTTGACGCCCTGCCTGCTACACTAGTAATTTACTGTATTATAGCAGACAGTGCTCTTCCAGTAGTATAATGTTCAAGAATATTTATTATTTATATAACATTTGTGAATAAATCTTATTGCCAATTAAAATTAAGTAACAGTAATAATTATTAAAATCATAATGTGGATACTGTTTGATTATAGCCTATCAATGGTGTATAATCGATTCAATATATATTATACGGACGCCATAATACTATAGTGGCGTAGAAAGACATATCGGTATATTTTAATTATTATTTCCTGATACATCGTGTTTAATTCAAGTGTCAAAAGATATTGATCATTGATTTCACTCACCTGAGTTGGATTATGGTTTAATCTCAGTTCTGTTGTAGTAACTCGGTTCGCTCATATTAGTTATTGTTTTTCATACAAGTGCTTTTCCTTATTTTACAATATTCTATTGGAACGAGGCTAAAAAGAATTACGCACTCCTGTTAAATGACAGTTGTTTGAAGTGGTCGCAACACTATCGAAGAATAGAAAACGGTCTACAATGTTCTACGGCTTTCGGGAAGCATCTGAAACTTTCTACAAGAATCTAGAAGCCACGGGAAGGTTCTCCTAAACATTGGAAACGCCTAGAAGGTTCGATACCAGCATTGTCCAGATATAAATACTGGCCAGGCCGCGCGCAAGTTGTTGTTGTTTTAGCGCGCTTGACAGCCACCAAAGCGAAGGCAGCCGCGGGCTTCGGAGGCCAGGGTGGCCAACCGAGCGATTATTTGACAGCAAATAATCTAGAAAAATTCTTACGTAGCGAAATAAACCGAAGCGAACAATACGTCCGGAAACTGGATGGAATGTTCTAGTGAATATTAAATGAAGTGTTTAAAGCGATAATAAAGTATCTATTCACGAGTGATAAATTAAAAAATAGTGTAATTTTAATAATAGAGTAAAATTGAATAGTGTTAAGTGAGTTTGTGCGTTTGATTAATTAATTAATCAGTAATTAATAAATCCGTAAATACATTCCAGCGTTTTCAATAATTCCTCCCGCAGCCAAGACACGTGACAATATTTTTGTTTTTTTGCGTACTTGACCCAATTCCATGTTGGGATTAATGTCCAATCGACAAAACATTTGCACCATGTATTCATGTATGTGGATCTAGCAATGTTTTTTTGTTTTGGCAATAGGTACATAGAGTTTTAGTTTTGCCTAAGACTTTATTTTCGGATGTTTTGCAAATGATAAATTGGCATACTGCAACTTGTTTATCAACTTTATATAAAAGACGACTAGAATAGTATAGATGGACGTACGCTGAAGCAAACATTTAATGTTCTCTATCTATTCATTCTCTGCGATATTTTACGTGTGTATGTGTTTTGATTAGTGTCATATACCAGCTGTGCAAGTGTTTGTTAATGGAAGGTCTGAATTGTGGAATAGTAATGGAGTAAACACGAATATTTCTTTGAAATTAATTTAATTATTTCATGTCTACATGAATATTAATTTCCATCCATTAGAACTCTTTGTCTGCAACATAATAATAAAAATTAGCGGTATTGTAAGCGACGTGCCAAGAATAAAGTAAATAATAATTAACATGTTCGTGGTGGTGCGCTCCATCGGCGTAGCTTGACCAATCGGAGATCGAAGAGAAGAACGAAGCCCACAAGCACGCACGTGTAATTCACCCTGCTTTTTTCATGTCAATTTTTTCAATCAATTTTGATATGATATACACTGTGTAACAAAGCTAGTTCATACTACTTTAAAGGTGCATTCATTCCTAAATTAAGATCTCAAATTGTTCAAACAACCATGACAATAATTATGCGACATCGATTTCTTGCTACTTTTATTAAATTAACGCATATTTTTGAGTCTCCTGAGTTATTACAAATGATTATTTACAGAGTATTTTATGTAGGTACCCAGCGTACTAATTGTATTATGAATTTGCCTATACATAGATTGCACCACTTAGGCAATCAATACAGCTCTGTTGATATATTTAAATCTCAAAACACTATACACATTCAAACGACAAATCTTTTTATACTTTATTTTATATTTTGCCTGAATATAATCTAATAATTTCTCTTAATATTTTATTTATCTTGCTAATTTTATTTAATTATTTATTTTCTTATGTTCTTATAACTTATTTAATAGGTGTTTATTTTTAGAGAGTGACCTAGAAAGTTTTTAAATACAATTGATGGGTTAAATAAATTAATAGCGGTCCAGTGAGCGTGACTTTCGCTTGTCAAACGGATGGTTCCAGGTGAGATTCCTGGCGAGGTCACAATAAATCTACGTGAGTTACTCAACCTTGTGTATTTTTGTAATGTAACGACTTCGGTAATTTGTCCTCTTTGCCTGATGAAGCGTTTATCAAAAAAAAAATTACAAAAAAGCAGCAAATATGTGAGTATCTATGAATTCACGTTTGCACTGTTTTAGTGTTACTAAAAATAAAAATTAATAGTGTCACCCACTCGTGGCTACGGGAGGCAAATAAAAACACTGGGAATCTACTAGCGATTTAATAATTAAGGATTAATTCATTATTAAATGTATAAAGTCACTTAACACGAATTAAACTTAACGCTATTTTTTAAATCACACTATTTCATTATATATCACTCGTATATGAACATTTTGTTCAACATTCACTAGAACATTCCATCCAATTTTCGCACGAATTAATCGCATTTATTTATTTCGCCAATTAGGTGAGTATTCGCCCGATTATTTCGCTCGATATCTGTCGCTTCGCAATTTCAGACTGAGCACACCTGCCGTCGTCCGCGATGCACTTCGCAGTGAACGATCTATCTTAACACGACTCTCGCGACGCCCTAGGTCCACGCTATTTGTACCAAAAAAACTGGATTATCGAACCTCCTAGATTATTTGTGGGTTTAGGAGAAGGTTTCTATTGCATCTAGGCTATCCCAGGCGTTGCTATAGATAATACGAGTGTATTGTAGAATGTTTTAGAGGCTTCTATATTAATTTCGTCATTGACATATTACAAGGGATTTTGTGTGTAATCTTTTTAGCCATATCGTTACAATAGTGATCAAATGCTTCTACACTCTTTAAATAATGTAACATTGTAGTACTGACGTTGATAAATCCCAATTATAATAATTTCGTTGTCTATAGATAGAATAAAGAAAGGAGTGCTGAGATGGTTTGGTCATGTGGAACGTATGAACGAGGAAAGGATGGTTAAGAAAATATATGAGGCGAGTGTTGAAGGCAACAGGAATAGAGGGCGTCCGCGAAAGACCTTGCACGATCAGGTACTACAAGTATTTGAGGATGGCCCTGTTAAAAGCCGCAACAACCGTAAAATGTGTATGAGAAGATGTATGAATGTGGCCGAAGCAAAAGTGGTGTGCCAGGATAGAAGAGTGTGGCGTTCAATCCTCTCTGCCTAACCCTGCGGGGAAACTGCGCGATGGTTAGTTAGTTAGTTAATTAGTTCGTTGTCTGTCCGTCCGTCCATGTAACTTCGTGTAACATCTGCAACGTCTTTATAATTTTAGTACTGATGTTGATAAATCGTTTTATAATTATAATAATTTCGTTGTATGTCCGTCCGTCCGTGTAACTTCGTGTAACATCTGCAACGTCTTTATAATTTTTTATCTTTTTCTTCTTTATAGTAAAACTTTTTTCTTCTTTTTTTATATAAATAAATACTCATCCCTTAGGAACCGACACGTGAAAGTACCGTTATTTTCGACCGGTTACAGTTAAATAACAGTAGTAAGTAAATAAGATATATTACCACGCCAATTATTACATGAAAATATTATATAAAGAAAGACATTCACCTACTTAGTAAAATATGTAAATATCCCGTTTCGTGCGCTGCGACGTTCGTAAGTCTGTCTAATGTCATTTTTAAATCTTGTCTCTTCTTTGCAGTGCGCCACAAAGGAGCTCTGTGAGAGGATATGCTTCTGTGCATTAAAGTCCTGAATAGTCTCGTCCCGAGGGAATCACATTTTACAAAGTTGATTACAATCTTGTTTGATTATGATTTTAAAATCTAAAGAAACTTAAATTTCTTCAACTATTTCTAAAAAAAAACAGGCGGCCAACAAGCGTTACTTTAATTTAAAAAAAACATCTAACTACGTATCCATTATGCTGTTTCCACACAGGAGTTAGCTGAGAGGATAGAACGCAACACTCTTCTGTCCTGGAACACCACTTTTGCCTCGTCCACATTCATACATATTCTCATGCGCTCTCGTCGGCTGTTGAAGCTTTGGCGGGTTGGTGTGTAAGTGTATGAGATGAAGAATGTGTCCACCCGTCCAGAGACATATCCTTCGTGTCGATACGTGACGTGTATTGTATGAGTACATATACGCAGTGCGTGAGATACGTCAGCAGAGGCGGGATAGGTAGTTACAGCCAGCATTAAAACCCCTATATAGTAAAATTTTGAAACCGATATTTAAATTGAAAGAGTGATTAAATTCTATTAATTAGTTAGAAAACAATGAATAATTATTTTTATTAAGACATCTCAAATCCTTGTTGTCCTTAATTTAATTTTTTTTAATGTTTTCCCTGTATAAAAATTGTTACAATCCTTAAAAATTAATTGGTAAATTTATTATTGACTTTGTGTTTGTAACCAATTCAGTTTATTTATTTATTCAACTGGTTCAGAAAATAATCGTTTCCTTCGTCAGAGTGATAAAAAAAACTTATAAACTCACCCTTAATTTATTTATTAAAATTGTTTTATTTATGTGAGAAAAATAGCGTACGATATGCGTGTGAGGGATTCTCGGCAACTTATTGAATTATTTTTAGCATATTTTGTAGCTATACTAGCATATAGCTCTTTATATGATCCATGCCTGAATATAGTCTGAATGCTTTCATATAAATTAATGGTTCACCTAAATAAAAATTGTGAGGTATAAAAGAAAGGTAGCAATATACTAAAAATTAAAAAAATGTTTTAATTGTAGCTACCAAGGACTAATAATTTTAAATGTACTATATTCTAGATTTTATGTATCTATCCCTTCTATAATAATATTTTCTGTAAATTTATTGACTATGTTTCCTATAAAATCTCGAATTCAGTACATTATAAATAAGTAATCCTCGATGACTGCATGCAATTTTTTTCGGACATTGCTGCCTCTGCTTTTATACCTCACAATTGATGTCTTGACTGAAGGGATTCATCTCTTTCATCACATTAAATAAAATAAAACTTCGATACTTCATTTCAGATTCTACTTCATACAAAAATTAAATAATTGAAAAGACATTCACTAGATGTCGCCCTAACACAACTTGAAATCTAATGAAAACATGATGGCGGCCAGTATAGTAGCGAAGGGAAAAACTACATTTCAAAATGAAGACTGCAACACACTAGTTTGAAGTCTACAAAGTGTGCACTACATTTGTAGTATGAACTACACGAATTGAACTAATTATAGAACTACAAAATTGTAGTTCTAACGAAGTGAACTAATTGCAGTATTACAAAAGTGTATCTACTACAATCACCTACAAGAAATAATTGAATCCTTGGGGGGGAGGGTTGTTTCAGTTTCCATACGTTTTGTCGTTCAGTCTCAAAATTTTTCTATATTTCACGTATGAAAAATATCACACTTCAAATTTTAAATTTAAGTAGTTTGTAGTGTACAATTTAAAATAAGATGTGCTTTTTGAAGTATGTACTTTGAAGCGTGTGTAGTTTGTAGAGTCCACTACACTTCAAAAGGTGTGAAGTGTACGCTTCAATATGATGTAGTATTACATTGTAGTAGTTAGTACAGAGAGATCACTAGAGTATGGTATTATTTGTAATATTAATCTCCAAAGCTTACATTTTATTTGATCCTCGAAATAATAAATATGAAAGTAATGGATGTACGGTTCATGTCTGAGACAATTTGGAAGCCCCCACTGTTCTCTGTCACGTGATGGGTTTGAGAAGATCCCTGTTTAGTATTCTGGAGCGGGTGCGCTCGGTGTTAACATGTAACTATGACGCTATGAGACAGAATTAAGTAATGTAATTTTCCCTAAATATCACCCGCCTTAGAGCTGCTTAAATTTACTAAACATATATTTTTTTTAATTGGACGCTGTTTTTGTGGGGAAGTAAATTTCCAGATTTTATTTTCTTTGTTAAAACAGCTCTTCCAAATTCGGGACTTGTAGTGGATACAAGTAGACCATATACATGGCGCACACGAAATACTCTAACTTACTGCCCGAAATTACTCCTTTGAGACAGTTAATAAATTTCCATATCTAGACATATAGTTATAAATATATACAGGGTGTAACAAAGCTAGTTCATGATATTTTGCAGGCAGGCTTCTGTCCAAATAATAGAGCCGACAATTAACTAATATCACTGTTGTAATATCAATAGTTTTAAAGACAAGCTTTCATTCATTCAATATTTCTCACGTGTTTTCTGTAAAATTTTTAGTACCATCTTTAAAATAACTTATCTTATATTGAACATAAAAAAATTAAGTTCTTTAGAATAATTCAGCATTCTAATAATGTTGGTTATTTCTTTCCCATCACAAGAATCTGTACTGCAGAAGAATGTGTAGCACATCCCCAAAAATAATTTATTCTTTGTATGTCTGACCGTAACTTCTCGTAACGTCCGAAACTTCTTTTTTAATTCTTTTTTTCTAATTTTTTTTTTTAACAGACAGACAACGTTATTATTATTATTTTAAAGAAACTCATTTCATACTTGTACGGTTTTGGGAGGGAGAGATTATGGCTTAGTATTCGAAATATACTCATAGTTCCGTAATTTTTCCAAAATTACCAGCATTTGTGTGGGTCTTTGGTGCTTAATCGAAAAAGTTTTCTACCTGCAATTTTTTTTATTTACTTTTTTAATATTCCTACAAATAGTTTTTTTAAATATTTTTAATAGTTTTTTTTTATATTTTGCTAGTTTGTGATTATTTGGAATCACTTTCTGATTTTTCCTGTACAACAAACTTTTTTTTTCCACAACTTTTTGTGTATCAAGATATATTATAGATGTCTCATAGAGATGAATATTTATTTTTTATATGGGAAATTAGGTATGGAAGTCTTTTTATAGGCTTTCATATGGCTTACGAACTATCGTACGGCTGGCTTAAGTGATCACTCAACAAAATTTAACGTTCACCATTTCCACTCATGATGGACTACCGCATCTATAAGTTGTATATATGTTTAACTTACACTTCAACTTGTTTCGTATATGAGTTATATTTTTACTGCCGCCACCTGCAGCCCAAAGTTTTTTCATTCCCATAATCCAATACAGATATCACTATTAATAATGAGGTATCAAATTTTTGTTTACACGTGCTGTATATTTTTTCACGATTTATTTTTTTATACATTCCGTTAACCAACGTTTTCATTATTTTCCCTTTTTTTCTATTAATTATTTATTTGTAACGCTTACTTTTTAGAGAAATTTACGGGTTTGGAGAAAGCTATATTTTATCAATATTTTTTTATCTAAAAAAGATGTAGCCTTTGTGCAATTTTTATCATCTTTGTGTGTTTACTTTTTTAAATTAAATTAATTATTTCAACCAGAATCAACAGTTTAATGTTTTATGCTCGCACGCGCTACTTACACTGCCAAATCAACCATTAGATAGAGTAGGAAGAATAATGAAGAAATATTTCGACCACTAAAAAATATTTAGCCTTGTGGTTAGGACACTCACCTCGTGATCCAAAGGTCGCGGGTTCGAACCTGACTCCAAACTAGCAAGTTAGTCCTATTTTTATAGCACAAGCGTTTAGCTTAGTTTGAAAATAGTAAGAATATTGATGTGACACGTATTCCGTGTTCGCATCTCTATTTAAAAAATATATTTGATATAGAAAAATAATAGGAATCTTGAAAGCGAAAATGAAACAAAGATTTCTAACATTCAAATTTAATCATTGTAGTTTTACAAAACGAAAATAGCGCAAAAATCTGTTTTAGCTAAATACCTATCTGTATTCATCCACCAATCGTTTAGTAGACTTTTTTTAAATTTGCTTTCAATCCATTTTTATTAAATAAATATCCTTGGAAATTTTCGATCCTTTTCAAAGGTAAAAAGGCTCTTAAAAAATGTATCAGCTCAGGTCACAAGCAAAAATGAAACCTACCCCCATTCACGTTTCAAAGAGCGTCAGACATCCCTGCTGACAGGACACCCCTTATCATTTTTCCTAACTCCTGATAAAAGCAAAAACTACCCTATATATATTTTACGCAACAATTTTCATTTGTAATTACTTTTATGTTTTATTCATTTATTTATTTTCAAACGCCCGTGAGTATTTTAAAACAAATCAAGAGATGATTTTTCATAGTGTTCAACTCCAATTAAAAACCTTTTTACTTGCAATAGTATGTAGATCTGTTTTGACAATACTGGGCGTTGTGTGATTTTCAAATCAGGCCATATTTAATGTCAAATGCTTTAAAAATTCTATATAATAATGGATAAATCGATACCGGTTTATTTTCAAACAAACCTAACTTCATTGTTTATCAGAAGTTCCTAAAATATTAAGTTGCGGAATCCAACTCAATGGATGATAAAAGAAATAGATTGGGAGATAGCGACCGCCAGACTGACGTCATAGTGTCAAACCTGATATTTTCTGTACATGTATGTACACTATAGTAGCTAAGAAGGTTTGGATATTATGACATTTGATTTCGGGGGATATTGATAGATAACAGATAATACAGGCACAAAAGTGTTTGTAAGTAAAACGTTACGATATGGGGTATCAGGTAATATTGTTAAATATTGGCCCGAATAAAATATATAAAGTTCAGATTTGTTACTTTAACGTAAATGACGTGACGATTTATAGAGCTTCAAAGCGTCTGTCGGAAGAAATGTATAGTACTGTCCTGTTAAAAATATAAAAAAATAAGGTTTGTTATTTTTACGATTTACTTACTCATTTTTTCATACCTGTATTTTCTGCCAAAATCCCCCGAACTCAAATGTCATAATATCCACACCTTTTTAGCTTCTATAGTGTACGTATACAGAAAATATTTCAGGTTGATACTATGACTAAGACTCGTAATTCTCGTGAAAAAATCCACGTATGAATATGCGCTCCAGCTTTCTTGCATTTTATTGGTCGAATCGAGCGCAAAAGTACACCAATGGCAAAATTATGTAAAAAATATTCGTGTAGCTATAGTATGACCATAATTATATACGTCCAATACGAATTTACAAAAATTTACCTAAATAATCTAGCCTAACCTCACCCAAGCTAAACCACCCTATGCTTAATTATGTCACGGGATCATGGCTGTGCGAGGCAAATGAAACACTTACAATTAATTAAAGTTGTATTTACTATACAAAGTCACTGGACATAAATTTAATTTGAGTACTGTTCTTACATCACGCTAAATTTCGTTATTCACACTAATTATCACATCTGAATAACGCCCCAAAAACTGACGCACGTTGCTTAAATCGCTTAGATTTGCACTAGAAAAGTTCTCGCTTGCCAATAGGTATTCTTTTGATTTACTTTCGCTGGAACACATACGCACTAGCAACACTCTGAGCCGATTTCCATTGATAAAAACATGTTGATTGCGCGATGCCTCGAGAACGTTCTGCACACTTCCAGTAGTCTCTCCATATTTCCAGAAGACTCTCCACACTTCCAGTGTTTACCAAAATAGCCCATCGATTTCAGATTCGTGTGGACCGTTCGAGAGATTTCGATACCGCGTAATTCTTCCTGATTCTAGCATCTCATGACAATAACCATTGAAAACTAATATAATCGCACATTATGTAACAAAATAAAAGTCACCTACAATGTAAGTACTATTTTTCATGTTAAAAGTAAAATAAAATCAATAAAGCACTTGCGCACGAATAGTATGAAGTTTTGCATGAATTCTAGAGAAGTAAGTGGCTTTGTTACGATGCTGGAGTCGATGTGGACAGCGACGAGAGCCGAAGTCGGAAGCTGAGTAACGATCCGAGCTCCATTTGGCTGTCATATCTGCAAAAATTCTCTCAATAGCAGTTTCTAGAGCTGGCTTTGTAAGGTTTCAGCTTGGCTGCCACTCCACAATATCATAGCATAGATTACTAACAATTATGAATAAAACATTACATTTGTTTTTTTAAGTATTATATATTTTTTCGTATCACACATCTTTCGGAAACCTACGTTTACTTCTTCAGGTCAGTGCAGACTCCAATCCGAATATTCGAAAATTCGAACCTCGAATATATTCGCCTGTTTTTAAGTATTCGTTATTCGAATACTTTAAAAAGTATTCGTAAAGTATTCGCTCATATTTATATTATAAGATTTTTAATTGTTTTCTAAACGAAACAAAGGTTTACGAACCCTGGAAGTCATATGCAAGAATTTTCGGCTATATGGAAGTCGGACATCAAAGATGTAAACGCCGTAAATTGTCGGACATCTTTTGCATTTGCCTTTTATTTAAAGTCTTTTGCTTATCTTTATGGTTTTATTACAATAAGCATTTACGGCTAACACACTTTGCTTTGTCAACATGGAGTCGGCAAACAAGAAGTTATATACAAAATAATTTTTAAAAAACTCTCACGTGGGGTGTGAGATATGAAGTAATATAAACATATCTAAAATTTTGTCAGTTATCGAGATATTTTTTTTGTGTTTTTTTTTAATTTGTATTATTTTTCAATACATTTTTTGTTGTTTTTTTATAACATATATGCTACAATTATTGTATTTTTTTTTAAATATAGAATGTGTTTATCATCCGAATTCCGAAGTAAATTATTCCTTTCTTAAAAATTTTACGAATATATTCGAATATTGGAATATATTATCATTAACTATTCAATATTCGGATAGTTGGAATCACGAATATTTGGAAGCTCTAGTGCAGACTTAAGTGTGTGGGAGTGAATGTCTGCTATATGGTTTATGGGTTTAGTTTAAGTGGGGGTGTCTTGCAGGGGTGTGCAGTGAGAACAAGAAGCATGACTTTTTCCTTGGCGTATATTTTGAAAAAAAAAACGAAATAAGAGATATATCTCTTAATACTCCCATCACTATTATTAACATATTATTCATATTTTAATATTTCATAATATTCGGCCAAAAATATTCAATTTCGTATTTTTTCCAAATATAAATATGTTAAGATAAATGTCGTGCTTCTTGTTCTCACTGCACGCTCCTGGTATCTTGGTGGTGGGAGAGGAGGAACAATGTGAGAAGGGGTGAAGTGAAGTGAATGTGAAGGGTTGTATTAAATTATTGATTTTATTTAATTATTTTGTTTATAATTATTTTGTTTTTAATGATTATTGGTTGTATTTAATAATTGTTTCTAAATTTCTTTTTTTTCCATTTGTCTGTTATTTGGTTATTTTTTATAATATTGCCTCGAGATCGAAGAATCAGAAAGAATAACGAATATTATCGAAATGTCTGAACTATACTTGTAAATTTTAAAAATATCGAGAAACCGACAATCTAGATAAAGGAACCACCGGCTACTATGGAGTCAATGTGTGTTGGAGTTGACTGCAGATTTTTATCATAGAAAGCGAGAACATGTAACATGTGTTGCTAGCGCATTTGTGATTCCAATGATACGATAGTGTGAAATTGAACGGAACATTCTCGAAAGTGATCGAAGCAATAGAAACAACGTAATTTGTGCAAATTAAAACACAATGTAGTAATAATTGTGTGAATTATTCTAGAAATATTTGGTGGCCATAAATTTAAGAACAGGGCTCTAATTAAATTCGTGTCCAGTTCCTTTTTGCGTAATTAATAAAAAATTTAATTGCTTTTAATGTTTCGTTTGCCTCCCGCACGTTCCGTGACAATATGGTCAGAATATTAGAAAAGTTATTATTAGTGAAGCACTTTTCATGTTCTTTGAATTTTCTTTGTAATGATCTTTCTGTTCGACCTGTATGTGCCATTTCGCAATCCTCACATTCTAGTTTATAAACTGCAGAGTAATTTGTAAACATTTTTCGACATATCATTTTTAATGGTTGTCGTTGTAGAAGGCTGGCTTTACACTTTTTGCTAATAGCGTATGAAATATTACCTACGTTGGATACCTTTCGCTATTTATTCGCATAATTACTGTTTTTTTTTTTAATTCTTTTTTTGGTGGGAAATATAATATTTCGTTTTTCACAAGAAATATTGAAAAGAATTTTCTTGATTTTTCGTTTTTTTTATAGAAAGAAGGCGTGATGTATGACGCATATAGAAATATTCAAATTGCAAGTCATTTGAACACACCAAGCGAGGGTACCTTTTAGAAGGCTTTACTGTGCGAGAGAAGACGCGGGGTATCGGCAATCGAAGGCTGCTTTAATAACGATAAACCTTTCACTATATTTCATCTTTAGAATTCGGACCGTTTTTTTACCCGGTTACTGCACAATAAAATGTCGCGTCGTAAAATATCAAATCGTTAAATTTCGTATCAAATCTTCCACGTACACTTTTCTGGGTTCTTTTTCCGCGTGTCTCCGACATCTCAACCGATATTTCAGAATCCATCATCAAAAAATAAAAAAATTTTGATTTCGAAAGAAACTGCTTATAGAAATTGCGGCGGTTAATACATAGATAAAATCGCTAAAAACATAAATACGAGATGTCTAATAATAATAATTTCGTTGTTTATCTATCTTTTTGGTAACTCCTAAAATTTATAACAATCAAATAATTCCGTTTTCAAAATAAGTATTAGTATGATAGCAGATCTAATTATAAAATAAAATGCAAAAAATATTTCGTTTCCTCCCCTTTAATCCCACCCTCTCCTCTCAATCAATATATTTTTTATACAAATCTACACCGTTTGACAGATATTAATCAAATACTGCATACTTATTAATTAGGACCAAACCAAACGTAAAAGTACATCATTTTGACGGGTTAAGGCTAGTACATAATAATACCGTTTTATTTTTATGGATTTCGTCTCAAAGTTACAGCGATTTTTCAAGATGATCATTAAAATTAGGTGAAAAACACAAACATTAATACTTCACCTATTGAAGAGAGATACTGATACTCTCGGAACTTGAGAAATAAAATATAAAATTATAATAACACCCGCGTAGAGGTTACATAGTTTATGTTATTCACACAATTTAACGTTCAATATTATTATTTTCTTAATAATTACAATTAGTCATGAATTAAATCTTCTCACTTGAATAATACACAATTTTAAAAATTCCAAAATAGATTTTTTTTAAATACTAATAAATATCATCACATTCCTTAACACTTCACCATTACTGTTTATATTTCCATTGATGACAGAAAAAACTCCTCTCTTATACGTGCTCCCTCTACTACCTGAATGGGCTGAAAAAGTATAGTATTTGCAAGCCTGTGCGTAAATTTCATAAATATAAATATACTTATGTAACAGACCATGAACCAGTTAAGGGTGTATAACGAAAAATAAATTGATAAATATCATCTATAAACCTTTATTTTATTTATTTATTTTATTGAAAAATCTATGTAAAAATATTCTTCAGCAGACATAAGACGGCAGTCGATCATATCGTCAGATCTTCAATTTTAAGAAAAACCAACAAAAAGAATTCAAAAGATTCAATAAGCGCACTGGATAAGCACGCTAGCTAATGAAAACCCCAATCGATGTTACAACCAGACAATACAAGCGATAAAAGCATAGAAATCACGAAAAATTGCAACAAAATGACAAAAAAAAAATTGAAATTGTAACCTTACAAGTCAATTTAATTCGTGTATAATTATAAAACATTCAGATGTTTATTTCTGTTTAAAACGATCTTTTTTTTAAATCACAGATTAAATTCCCTAACCCATCTCCTCTGCCTCCGCCTTTCACTTCCCCTTTGAAATCTCTGTTTTTTCTTTTGTAATTTCTTTTGATTAAAGATTTTTTTCAGGTCTAACTGAATGTTTTATAATAAAATAATTAACATGTTGTTTTAATGACACTTAAATTTTGTTGTAAAAAAACAACGTTTCTGGAGCGACACTTTTATTTTGTTGTAAAAAAACAACATTTTTCTGGAACTCCCTTCCTCAGCACAGTAAATATATTAAAGTATATGTTCAAGTATAGACAGATTAGTTGTTCTAGGGGGTGAGAGGGGGTTAGAAGGAAAGTGATTACAAAATTAACTAATAAACACTAATTGTTCTAGAATATTTCACACAGGTTTGCACTAATTCACGCCAATTTGGACGTAAGTGGTCGCACTTATTTCCAAACGCCTGCCAGTTACTCTCTCAATTTAATATCGCACACTGAATCGCTGATTTCTATGGAATCGCCGAACTGTCAGACATAACTAACTCTCCGCACACGAGCCGGCTCGCCTCTTATACAACACGTCGATTTTGCGATGCCTCAAGAATTTTCTACTAGTTTCTCCATATTTTTAGTGATTATGGGAATAGTATAGTTGATTTTTTATTCTTTTGGAATTGAAAAACTTCTATAATGGGAAGTTATGTAGACTTTCGTGATATTATTATATAATATATAACAAAAGTGGTGTATTGAGCTGTTTGATCTTGGGTAAATTTAATCGGTTACCCTAGTTTGCTACGTAGACATACAGGTCCATAAATAAATGAACATGCCAACTTCTAGATTCCCTTTTCTCGATTCGGGTCTCTTCGAGTCACGATTCCACAAATCCCTTATCGTAACAACTCTTCACAGGGCCAACCCAAATAAACTACCTACGAATCAATCGAATGTTTTCGGGCAAAATGTTTTTTGTGTTCGTTCTCAAAAAGGGTTGGTTTTACGAGGCAAATTCAAATCAGTATTCAGAACACGGCTTTTTAATATTATGCGGTATACAAATCATGAAAAGACTCGGGGAGTTTTCCATGAAATAAAACTCTGTGATGTATCCTGTAATATGTAAATTTGCGCACCCTTCTCATCTCGGGGAGGTCAAAAGGCTTCACGCGTCCGAGGAAAAACCCTCGAAGCCTTATCTTACGCGAAATAAAGACGTACATTTGTACGATAAAACTCCCCTTCCAGGTACCTGAACTATGTGATGAGAATTTTCAGTGAGATACTCGGAACTCAATCATTATTTGCCAAAGTGATTTTGATTTTATACCTGTTGATTTTCAATCTACACGAGCTTGCTTTTCTGTCAATTTTTTCCACGATACACTAAAAATAGACTTATAATTTATATAAATTAACTTTGTAAACACCAGTTATTTATTGAAAAAATTCAACATGTTTCGAAACCAATGGCTTCTTCGTCAGGATAGACATTTTCCTGACGAAGAAGCCATTGGTTTCGAAATATGTTGAATTTTTTCAATAAATAAGTAGTGTCAACAAAGTTAATTTATATACATTATAATTATGTCACCACAAAATAATAATTTTGCTATATTTGAAGGAGAAAAAAATATGACTATTATTTTCATATAACTATCATGAAACAAAAATAATTATTTGCTCATCGCTCGATTCCGGATGTTTGCTATGTATTTAATACGGAATATAAAAATATTTATGATACCAGTTTTCATTTTTCTTTGCATTTGTACCATAGACCATCATCAATAGTCGTTCCATGGGTTAGGAGTCTTACAAACCAAGTTTCCGAAAATTAAGTTCCATAGAGACCGGCATTCCGAATATATATATTTTGAACGCGTGTTTCTTATTGGCATATTTGGACAAAAATTTATTAAAAAAACGTTCTATTAAAGCCTTACATGATAAATTAATTAAAATTAAAAATTTATGAATAATTCATTATGTATTCTTGAAACATTTAAGAAAACCGGTTTTTTAATGTAGGTAATGTAATATATACTAATATTATAAAGAGAAAAGATTTGATTTTTTGTTTGCATTGAATTGGCTTAGAAACTACTGGACTACTGGAAAAAAAATTCACATTTAGAATCCTACATTATCCCTGATGAACATAGGCGATAGAATATTTTCAAAAAAGTTAGGGATCCGTATGAAAACTTAGATAATGAGACGCATGTGAAAAAAATACCAAAAAAACTTATATCGCGTACGCTGCGGAAATTATTGACAATAGAGCAAAGTGATGTACTACAGTTTTATAGAGGACATCAATATATACAAAAAAATCCGCGATACCATATGTTACAGGTATGTCACAATAACTACATTATTCGTACCTGGGTATTAATCCAAATAAATCACTTCGTTTTCAAGGTTATATTTAATGTAATGTAAATTACTTTTTGAATTATACCAATCCCATGTTCCAAGTATGTTAAAATTTATAATTTTTGAAATTTTTGTTAAATCCCCGTGCGAAGCCGGGGTCGACTGCTAGTCTAGAATATTTTTAATTCAAAAGCGGAGTACTTTGAGGTTATTCATTTCAAATTAAATTAAACACAATAGTCATTCATTTAATCACTATTTTTGGTAACACAATCAGGTTTCGGAACCACCGTTCGTTTTTAAGGGTAAACTACAAATTAAACATCACAAAATATGAGTAATTACGTTTTTTTTAATGTGTTCCTGCCTTATTACATTATTTTCAAAGTTCAACACAGTTTTATTGTGTATTTTTTATGTTTTCTTTAATTATTTATATTTTTACAATCATTTCAATTCTGATTTGTATTTCTTTTTAATATAAATGCCTGCTAAAGAGACTCTTGTTTGGAGACTTGACACAAGCATTTTTTTCACTGATATTAAAATTATGTTTTATAAATGTCTTTTAAATTTTCAGTTTCCTTAATTTCCATTCAATTTAAATATTAGTATTATCACGTATTTTCTACCTAAGATCTCTTTTCAATTTTTTTTTTATTGTGATTTTATTTTTTATTTCTAATACTGATGAGAATTATCATTTATTTTCTCATTGCGACCTCTTTTCATTTAAATTTTTTAATCTCATATATTGATTAGAATTGTTATATATTTTCTCCCTGTGACCTCTTTTGTTCCGGGTCAAACATTGTTCTCTTTTACATGAACGAACAACGAAATTATTACATACCCAGACCCAGTAATAAACATATTTTTACACAAAAGGCATTATTGAGGGCGACCCTGTAGGGATGGTTTTGTAAATAAATTAGTAATTAT
The DNA here is from genome assembly GCA_016648135.1 of Agrypnia vestita. Classification (NCBI taxonomy): domain Eukaryota; kingdom Metazoa; phylum Arthropoda; class Insecta; order Trichoptera; family Phryganeidae; genus Agrypnia; species Agrypnia vestita. Next base: position 8,365 of record JADDOH010013221.1, on the reverse strand, counting down.
CGTGTTCCGGTTGTAGTTAGTTTTTCCGTATGATAAACTTCCGGAAACCCCGATCACCAACAACGATTATCATTTTATTACGACATTTCTCACCCATCTCAAAATACATAGGTTGCCAAAATATCTATTCCCACTTCAACAAAATACTGAAAATATTGAAGTTATAGTATTAAATTTCTATTGATGTCAAGAAATGAACTAAGGATTCTTTTGACTTATTACATTTTCAATAAATACCCAATGAGACAATTCTATGCACGGTAAACTACTGCTCAAACAACGTTGGCAAAAGTTTCTAGTGAGATTGATACTATATCGACAAAAAAAAACTGAATTCCAATGTAACTGGTTTTCTGTATACATAATAAATATTATTATGTTCCTTCTACAGACACAAGTGCAGTGTTAAATAGACGTGGTGAGCCAGGATAAAGGAGGGTGTCGTTCCTTTGTTTCGCCTACCCCTGCGGAGAAAAGGCGAGATGGTTGATTAGTTTAGTTAGTGGAGGAAACTCACATTGCGTAGCGTAGTTTTCTATTATGTCCAATTGTCAGGCGTGATACTAACTCTGTTGCAAACCCACGACTCTATGGTAGAAGTACTTAAACAAAATTCTCAAACTTAAACCTGTAAAATGGTCTTGCAATCGTCGAACGATAGTTAGTACAGTTGCACCCGCCCTTTTGTTTGAGGGTCCTGCCTGTCGTTAATACCAGTAACGACCACTTCTGAGTTTCGTTGTGCTAAAAATGGTTGACTTTATTTGATTAAACTTTGAAAAAATCCAGAAATTATTCTTTACCTACTATTTTTGGCCCCCTCTGTACGTGACTGAAGCTGTGAATTCATATGAGGGGAGTTTTAAAATGCACTGGATTTTTTAAATCTGAAATTCAAATCACAAACCGAAAACGAGTTCAACACGAGAATAATGAATATTCAGAAGAAAACAGTTAAAGCTGGGATAACATAAAAATGTATGATGGGTATTTTCATCTCAATTTTCCCAACGGGACATTTCACTGATCACAGTGACGTAATCATATCTTTTAAATCGGTTTGAACAGAATCTGACCAAAATTACGGCAAGATTTGATGCTTTATATCTCAGAAAGTAAACGGTACTGGTAGAAGCTTTTGACCGGTTATGTGTGAAGGTATTTGGGAGATAATGCCCGCCCGTCCAGAGGCATGTGACGTGTATTGTATGAGTGTCGCGTGGCATGTGTGAGATGAATCAGCAGAAGCAAGATGAGTGGATAAAATGAGAATATTTTGTGTTAAGTGCATTTTTGCATTAATGTTTTTTTTTATTTATTTATTTATTTATTTAAAAAATCCTTGTTTACAAATAAAGATACTTAATACTAATTTAACAATAAAACATAAGATAAATTACACATTTTTTTTGTTTTGTTTAATTTGTGGATTATGCCACTCTACTAGGCTACGCCTGTCCCAGAGTGGCGTTATAGAACACAATTATAATATTTTTTCGAGTTCGTCAGTAGTATTTATTTTCATAAGGTAGTTATTATGTATCTACAGAGTATCAAGTGGAATGTTAGTGAAAGTTGAGTTAGTCATAAGTCCAAGTGTAAATATGTGTAGAATAATTGTTTAATGTAAAAAGGGTTAAAGTTTTGTTTAAGATTATTTTTTATTTTCCTTAATTAATTAATTAATTTATATAGGTATATATTTTTATTTGAAGACATTATTATGCAATTACAGTAAGTAAATTTTCAGTTGCTGTTCTACCTTTGGAGGTAAGCCAGTTGTTTGCTAAAGCTTTTATTTTATTAATTGAGTATATTCTGATTTCCGGGAAGTCTGTTTTAAATATGTTAAATATTTTAGGCCCTATGTATGAGTAATTTTTCTGTCCATGTGTTGTCTTAGTTTTTGGTATTTCGTCAAGGTTTCGTAATGCTTGTCTAGTATTATGTGAATGCGAGTTACTGGTTGCTGTTAGGTGGTTTGTGTTTTTAATGTAGAAGATGAGGGTAGACTTAACGAACAGCTGTCTAACGTCCAGTACATTAAATTCTCTGAATAGTCTGTCTGATTGGTATGTAAATGGTTTCTTATTAATGACTCGGAGCAAGGTTTTTTGTGCCGTTATAGCTGGTTTTAATGTGGTTTTGTAAGTACCTCCCCAACTTGGAATCGCATAGTTCAAAAATGACTGGGCAAGAGCATAATAGATAGTTTTGAGTTGCTGTTTATTAAAAATATTAAGTATGGATTTAAAAAGGTAAATGAGTTTTAAAAGTTTTCCCGATAATAGTTCAATGTGAAGTTTCCAGTTTAGGTGCCTGTCTATTATGATTCCCAAGTATTTCACACTATCTGCATTTTCCAAGGGGGTGCAATCACAGTTTTGGTGTTTGCAATCATGCATAGTCAATTTTAAATCGCTAGATGGCTGCCCTCTTTTATCTATGCTGAATGTCAAATACTTAGTTTTTTTGAGATTGACTGTTAGCAAATTATTTTCCAGCCAGTGTTTTACTATGTTGCAACCCAGTTCAGCTGCTTTGAAAACAAGATCCCATGATGAAGCGTGGAACAGGAGTATTGTATCGTCTGCAAAAGTAACTACTTTCCCCCCCGTTGTTAGCCTGCATAAATCGTTTATGTATAGGAGGAATAAAACAGGTCCTAGTGTACTTCCTTGAGGGACTCCGTATTTGATGTAATGTTCGTCACTTTTAGTTTTGTCAAGTTGTGTAAATTGTGTTCTGTCTGTAAGGTAAGTTTTGAACCAGTTGTAACTTGCTTCCGAAAGTCCAGTCTGTTTTAGTTTGTGAAGCATTTTTTTTTGTGAAACTGTGTCAAAAGCTTTCGTCAAGTCTAGTGCTATTGCTATACATTTTTTATTATTGTCAAGTTTGTCTGAAATATAACCAATATCTTCCTGTATTGCTTCTTGTGTACCCCGATTTTTTCTAAATCCAAACTGGTTGTTGGCTAAAATTTGATATTTTTCTAAAAAGTTGGTGAATTGATTACAAACACATTTCTCTAGCAGCTTAGATAGTAAATTTAGGATGGATATAGGTCGGTAGTTATTTGGATCGTCTTTATTGCCAGCTTTATGTACGGGTGTGATTTTAGCCGTTTTTAGTTGGGACGGGAAAATACCTTTTGTGATGCTTAAATTAAATATATGAACTATAGGTTTTAGCAATATTTCTATCTATACTTTTCATAAATGTCGTGAAGTGGTCATATAACTTTATATCTTTCTCGCGTAGATAGCAATAAAGATAAAGGGCACATTAACGTGTATCGGAATGTATTATTGAAATGCCATGACAAAAAACTTGTACAATAAAAAATACCTAATACCTATAAATTAAGCAACAGCATTAAGACAATGCTAGCTGTTTTTTCTCACTCTTAATATACTATACCATATTGCAAATGTATTTCAAATAAAATCAATATAATTCTTGACAGTTTCGAAAAATATTTCTCTGTTTAAGTACCATCAAAATCCGCTAGATAGCGCCAGCGTAAATAGATACAAATTCAATGTATTTTTCAATGGAGTACAGTCACTACTTAAAACAAGTTTGTACTAGAATTTTTGCAATATAAAATGAAATAAAATACATATGTATCTCACAATTTTCTTCTTAGGTTTTGGAATTAAATTGATTATTTTTGCTGATATGGAATTGAACTTAAACACTTTGTTAAATTATAAATTTTATTTGGAAATAGTTACAATTCTCTAGAATTATACAGAATTCTCTAGAATGTTGGCGCCGGAAATTTATTGCACGAAAATATCGTTTGCATTACATATTGAAAATTTTGGCGCTCGGTGTCTTTTCTACATATAGCAGCCGCCCCGCGCTTCGTATCTTCTGATCCCTTTCTTTTGGTAACTTACTTTTGTCAGATAAATGTCTAATTTTGTTTTTTCCACAATAATGCGTACTTTACCAGTTCGGGTTTAGTGGCCCAATAACAAACCATTTTTTTTTAATTTAAAAAAGTTTAGAAATTTTACATAATATAAACTAGCCATAAACACACTCGTGAAAAAAATAGGGAACATAATTTGTGTATTATTTATTTATTTATATACGTAATAAAAAGCCCATCAAACATTGAACGTAAATTAATGTTTCGTGTCTTAGCTAACCCCTGCTCTTACAATGTGTAGAATATATATTGTAACGAGGCTAAAAAGAATCACGCGCGCTTGTCAAGTGACAGTTGTTTGAAATGATCACAATACTACTGAAGATACCAAAACGACATGGCATAATCTACGGCTTACGAGAAACATCTACAAAAGTCTGGAAACCTCGAGGAAATTCTCGTAAACAGTGGAAACGTCTGGAAATTTCAATATCACCATTAGCGAATATAAATACGGCACACGGGAGTAAGTACATATCAGTAGTTGTTGTTGTTGACAGCGGCACGGAAGCGAAGCGAACCGAACGCTCTTTCCGGTGCCGTCAACACCTGTGTCATATAATACATTTATTTTCATTCTTTCCTCATTCATTTGCTCAAAATCCCCAGACCATCTGAGTGACCAAAGATCATCTATACATTCCTGACGTTAATAGCTAATGAAATAAAGTCCACTTTGAAAATGCTGAGCCTTTAAATTTGTTTTCACTGTAGTAGGTACATTTTAGTTAGTTAATTATTCAACTCCCACGTATTATTTTTTTATTTTTGTTAATGTCTATACTTCCAGTTTTATTTTTTTTGTATACCTCGTATCTATCCTAATTATTGTATTCTAAAATAAATAATAATTATTTTATCTTTTTCAAAATACAAGTGGTGAAACAAAGTGTTTTTTTTATTAATTATATACTTTAATTATTTTATCTTCCTAAGTTTCCTGATAATAAGAGGAGCATTTCCTCTCATTATCAGTTGTAATTAAGAATTATAGAGTTGTTAATAATATCTGATGATTAGAGGGTCTACAACCACACCTCCCGAAACTCGATAACGTAACTAATCGTAAATACATATAGTACAACGCTTAGGTTTTTTAAAATAAAAACAATCATTTCTATTTTTGGCATCAATAAAGTTAATTTCATATGGATATAATTATTAATTTCAGAAAAATTTATATAAACAGCATTTATCAATTTAAGCGTAAACCAGTCTTAGGGTCTCTGGTTCTTCGTCAGATTGAACAAATAATATCGTTTTTAAGCAAAGTAATCAGTGTGATTTATATATCAATAATAATATATTACCACAAAATAACGGGCGTATCAGTTAACAATAAAATATATTATTTTAAAATAAAGCTAGCTGATGATGATAGCTCCCTCACAGTTGGGTGAGTTCAGCTACTTTTAGAATCGTGTTAACGAGCAATTAACCACATCCCTCTAACCAATTTCCTCTCCAGAGTCCCGGGAATTCCCGGGAATCCAGACTTTTTACCGCCTCCCGATTTGGTAGAAATTTACACGAAAACTCGGGAGCCGTACCTTTTTAAATATTTACTTTGCAATACCATTCGATTTTGTAATTGAAATAAATTTAAAATAACTCTGTAAATAAACAGCACAAAATTGGATGAATTTTATGGCCCTCGATTTTGCAAGTTTCTTGGCCTCGCAATAAATGTTAGACAAAAGCTCTTAAATTCCAGCCCCATGAAAAGTTTTATCCCGTTTTATTTTGTACAATTCAGTCAAATTCTCACATCCATCCATCGTACGCCCATTTATTTTTATTTCAATGCCAAATTCAATGCATATATTGCTATTTTCTACAATCAAGAATTATTTTTGAAATACATATACTAATGATATTTAATATAATTGATATAAATTAACTTTGTTAAAACCACTTATTTATTGAAAAAATTCAACATGTTTCGAAGCCAATGGCTTCTTCGTCAGGATAACAAAAATAATATTTAAAAATCGAAGTATAGATCAAAATATTAAATGGAAAATGATTATATAAAGTACCTAATTAACGTAAGTGGTTTTAACAAAGTTAATTTATATCAATTACAATTAAGTTACCACAAAATAAATTTGCTACATTTGAAGAAGAAATATTTAATATAAATTAAATTTTAATAAATATTATTATTAAATTCTGCAGGTTAAGTGTTTGTTAATGTGACAGCATTATCAAACACTGGATTATAAGTATAATTGACTTATTTATAAGATTTAAGTTACTTAATTTTTTTTTCTATATTTTCGATGTTTATAAACGCTATTTCTTTGTGGTTGGACATAATTATTAATTTTAATTAAACTATGTAATTAAACTAATGTATAAATCACTTAACTGTGAAGATTCGGTGGTATCGAAACTGGTAGACGAAGAGTTACTAATTAAGTGGTTAATACAAAGTTGTTTAATTAAAATTAATATTTTAATTTTAATTTCTAGATTCTTTTTTCTTAGGCCCTTATCGTTAAAGATTCTCCGGTTTATAAAATTCGCTTAACTATCGAAATGTTACGCTAACTATCGTTATGTTACGCTTAACTATCGAAGTTCTCCGTTTTCTGTAAGTGATTAACTGAATTACTTTGAAAATGTCTCTATTTGTTATTTTATTAAATTACTATTTCATAAATATATAATTCCTGAAGTGTTGTGGCCTAGGTCTGAAATACCTTTTATTATAATAAAGCTTAGGAAATGTCATTTACCATCTCTAGAGAATCGTTTAGCGATTTTAATTACTCTTAAGAATTGATCTTTTGGCTGCTATAAAACTTTATATCTTTAACAAGTGACTAGTTAAATCCCATGTGCCCATTTTGGATACTGATTCTTAAAGTTTGTGAGAAAGTTTTAGTTTATTACTAAAAGCTAAATATTTGTGTTTTCTTAGTAACTTTTATTGCAAGCCTTTTAGATCTTATTGGTTTCTCTGACACCTTCTCTTATCCATTTTTTACATGCTTTAATTTAACTCTCGTTATCTGTTTGTGGTAAGATTTTGTAATAGATTTTTCATGAACTTTCTAACTAGCTAGAGCTCTGAAAGTTTCAATACTTACGTTAAGAATATGACTATACATTAATAAACCAATTTTGACCTGATTTTTTCATTATTTCGATTAAGATTATTAATCACATCACTCATAAGCAAGAGCCGTAGAAACAGCTGAAGAACATGCTGTTCAAAAATTAGTTTTAAACTTTAAAACAATTGTTTAATATTTGGATACTGCATGGATGATGCTAAAAAATCTATGATAAATGTATACAAATAATGCATATAAAAGCATATCTTCAAATTTGTTTTGTGATTCAATCGTTCTATCATTTTACTACTGACACTTTTCTTATTTCCAAAATTTCTAATTTTTCCCACCTCCTAATCCTATTCCTTTATAATTTGTATGTAAAATTTATAAACCCTTATTTATATCAATCGTGGCTGTAAATAAGCATATTGAAAAGTTCCTGGGTGGATAGAGTGACGAATGTTGAAGCCCTCCGGCGTTTGGAAGACCGAGAAATGCTGCGGACTATCAAGACAAGAAACCTGGAATATCTCCGACATAATAAGAGGACCAAAATAAAGTCTAAATCACCCCATCATCCAAGGAAAATAAGTGGTAAAAGAAGCGTAGAAAGACGCCGCATCTCATGGTTGCGTAACTTGAGGGACTGGTATAAGTGTAACTTGGCTGAGTTGTTCCGCGCGGCGGTAAATAAAGTCGCAATCCCCAGAATGATCGTTGACCTCTAATTGTAGATGGCACCATAAGAAGAAGAGGAACAATCCATTTTCAAAAGACGATTACAAATAAAATTATTCAGAATAATAATTATACGTGGTGAAAACAAAGTTTATTATTACTCCCTTTATATTAACTCGTGGCGTCTGCTTGCTTGCTTGCCAGCTTGCCGGGTGAAAAAACTTTGGATCGATTTTTAACCCTTTTCCCGTGATCCAATCGAGCTGAAACTTGGCAAGTAGACTGTAGGCGACGATCAAAAAGATCTATCAAATTTTCGTTAAAAAAATTAATAATTGTAGTATATTTTCGGATTTTTCGAAATTTTATTGGTTTTTTTCAAATTGGAATCATTGGAAAAGTTTGAGTATTAGCAATGGCGGCCCGATAACGTCGCGGAATATTTTCTAAGTTTGAATTACTCCGTCGGTTTACAGAATAGGCACTTCGCTACGAATGTCGAAAATCTAAATTGACTGACAAATGTTTTTAGAATTTAATCTTCAAAGCATGAAGTGTCTTATCAAAGCTCAAAACATCTGACATTTTAGAAATATATTAAATTACTGTAAGTTTAGTGTTATGTTATATGTTTTAATTCGTCTTTAATTGTTGTTATATTTTACAAAGAAAGGGAGTATAA
>JADDOH010013220.1:0-22202 GCA_016648135.1 Agrypnia vestita | reverse complement strand
TTAAATTGATATGTGAGCCAAAATCAGTGCAATAATTATTGTGTATTTGAATGTTAATATAATAGGATTGTATATTTAACTAAAGCAAGTGTTTAATTCATAAGCACAATCCCTTGTTGTTGTTGTTGTCGTGGCTGCACTCAACAACATCAACATTCCGGGATCTAATAAAATAATCAAAGCAACAGTTTGAATAAAAATAGGAAATATTGTAATAATTAGGATATTCAGGCATTTGTACAGCGGCTGCCAAAAGGTATGCCATGGCACATTTAAAGAGAGTGAAATTTTACAATGCAATAGAACCTCATTACAGTAGAAACTCGTTAATTCGAAATTCAAGGGACCCAAAAAAAAATTCGAATTATGCGGAACCCCGTTAATTCGAAATTTTAGGTACAAAAAAAATCACTATGCGATTGTGAATTCGACAAAAATCATAAAACTCTTGAAAAAAAACGTTAATTTTGTTAAATTTATGCTTATATCTAAAGAAATCATTTTGAAAACATTTTTTTTTTATTATATATATCATGCTAATACAAAGATCGCAACATTTGTTGTTCTCACTTGTGAAAAAAAAAAGAAATATTTTTTAAATTTCGTCAAATTTCAAAAATTGTCAAATTACGCAAACTAAAATGTATTGATTTATAGCGCAAGGGGCTAAAAAATATTTCGAATTACGCATTACCGGGGTTTTCAAATTATTGGGGTTAATCTACTATAAAATTCACATTTTGGGACTTGCTAGTTTTAAAAATTTCGAATTACGGTGAATATCGAATTATCGGGGTATGAATTAACGGGGTTCTACTTTAATTAGAAATTCAAGGGACCCAAAAAATAACCTTGACATATTTGTTGTTCTTACTTATGAAAAAATGTAATTATTTTTTCCATTTCGTAATGGAAAATGTGAAATCTTTGAATTTATGGAAAGCTTCTTCAAGCGATTTTAACTTTTGATTCTGCCTTCTTTCCAACTCAGATCAAAACACAGTTAATATAATTGTAGATAAATACTTGAAATAATATGATAAGTCAGTAATAACTTTGCACAAAGAAAGTTAAACATTTTAACAACACAAATACAGTAATTAGAAAAAAGAATCGAACTAAAGAGGAATTTAAAAAAATGAAAAACAATTTTAAATGCGTTCAAGTACGAGGAATTAGCGTAAACTAAAGCTATATGCGTATCGAGGCAGCCAACTAATGCATAGGATTCCTCAATTTTAGGGATCGCGACATAATATAAAGTTGCACGCATCATTATTCTTTAATAACCTATTTAAAAAATAATAATAATTACATCACTTAAAATGAATTGATTTATGACTAAATTTATTTAGGTCTAAAAATTATTTTACCAACTATTAAATTAACATTTTGGGCTTTTTGGGGTGTTTTAAAGTTTTTTAATTATGACTAATTTTAAATTATCGGGATTCGAATTAACGGGACTTTACTGTAGTGTGCCATGATGCCAAAAAGATTGGGAACCACTGTGGTAGTTTGTAAACATAAGAATATATTTAAATAAATTAAACAGCACTACAATAATATAAATACATAATTAAACTACAATTTCTTTCAATTTACAGCAAAACATGGTTATTCTGGATCAACAATTATTTTAAATATACAGTCTTTGCGCGCATATTAAAATGAAAATTTTACAGGAATAACGAAATATTAGCTTATCCAACTCATTAAATTTACACTATACTCATTCCTGTGTACTCCAGACTAACCAGGTTTCACTGTAAAAATATCCCCATTCATGCAATTAGTCAAGGAATAAAGTGAGGGGTATAGGGTTTTGGGATAGATAATTGGAATAGAGAAAACAGTATTGCAATACGAGTTTTCATTCAAATGTCAAAAACGCTTTCTACAGTTTTAAAATATTCTAATAAAATACATAAAAAAAATAAAAACAAATGTTAAGCAAAATGAAGATAAATTAAACTAAAGCAACATAAAATAGCTTCTTTTCACTGCCTCATTGTAAGTTAGTGATAGATTAATCCATCATTTTACGAGGGCCTTGTTAAAAATTATCTATGGTCTACAAAAAATAATCAATGCAATTATAAATCTTTTTTATGTTGAATTATAGGTTATCTGCTTTCATCCACTAAGCAGATCTTAATCATTGAGAGAGAATTGAACTTCGTATCTTATGGTCTATGAAACAGCGTCAATATATTAATATTTGTTGAATATTTTATCATCAGATTTTCACCGCTGCTGAAAATTTATTAGGCAGAGTTTATACATAATAAGAATACGTGTGATCGTACCTAACTTCTTTGGCCAATGTTTCAGAATCTTTTTTAATATTGGCGTAAAACCACCTATCTATGTTGGAAATGTGCCATGACACATGTCTCCGACGTTTAAAGTACGGTAATAAGAATACTTTGTAAATTCAAGAATATGGCCGTTAACGAAGGCAAAGCCAATTGCTTTTTGTTATTTTGTAATAAATACAGAAAGAACATTGTATATTTATTTTTTTAAGGCTGAACATTCACATTACAATTTTGAAATTCAAGGTATTCCATGATTTAATTGTGCTCTTTTAAGAAAAGGCTATTTTAAAATTTTATTAATATTGAACATTTCTTAATTATTTTAGCACAGTTTTATCTCCATAATGTTGGCTTATTGTTAATTACATAATGTTCATTTAAGTAGTCCGTAATTAAAGGGTGATTTCTAACACTTTGAAAACAAATTTTATGGCCACGTTTGCAGTTAATGCTTATATTTTCTTAATTATTGTAAATAATGTTCGGTTTATTACTTTTATATAAGAATAAAGGTTCTAGCTAAGTTAGAACCCTAAAAAATTGCATTCTAGCATACACATTCTGATATAAATGAATAATATAAATGAATAACAAAAACTCTCATTTTCGTAAAAAAATGCTAAAATATGCATTAGAACAAAGTTTCAATAAAAATGATCATCCTAAAAAATTGTAATGCAGCATTTACATTCTGATATAATAAATAATGTATAATAAAAACCCACATTTTCGTTAAAATAACGTCTTAATAATCCCCCACGACAAGCCGTGAGGCTTAATTACTGCAGTAAAACATATCACAAAAACACATGGGCTGAGTAAATCACACATTGTATTGTACTGCGACTCGTTATTTATCAATTTTTTAGGGTTGATAATAAAATACATTTTAATATCAAAAATTGACGAGGGCCCCCGCAGTGACTATTCAGATTCAAAGGCAAGAAAGGGATTGTTGGTAGAAGGATGTGTTAGATCTTAATTACTGACCCGTGCCTTCACCTATACAATGATCTGTGCAGTCTCCAAAGTCCTCAAACTGGTAGTCGCACACGTCCCACAGGCACTCGTACACAAAATCTGGGTGGCTCTTCTCTTGAGGGACCAGCGGTATCGGCGGCGGCTGCAAAAGAAAATCGCTAATAAATTATGAAAAAATCTATTATGATTAAACTGAAAATTATAGCATTGTCCCGAGAAAAATTTTCAAACTGAGAAATCTCTCTCAGAGGATTTTTTGAGTGTAGTAGTAGTAAAAAAAAATGAAATTTCAAATTTATCTAACTGAAATCTTCTATTTTTGGATGTAAAATTTCTATACCCTTGTTAATATCAAATGAATGTTTTTTCCCAAAAGTTGATTAGCGAATTCAGAATAGTTATCGCTATTTAAACACCTTAAGTGCTCCTTAGGCCCGGTTGTTTCAAGTTCGATCAAAGTAAGCGGTCGATTAAAGCATAGATTTTTACGAAAACGGATCGTCTGATTGGTGGAGAACGTAAAAATCTATGCTTTAAAAGAACACTTGCTTTAATCCAACTTGAAACAACCGGCCCTTAATTGTAATTAAATAAATTCAAACATGTTGATAATTCAATAAATAGTGGTTGAGTATAAAGCGTCTTGTTTTCATTAAAATGAATATAATTAATTGTATTACATTTAGATGAACATCTATTGGAGCAAATGAAAGAGATGGGAGATAGAGAACTAGCACGAGAGCATGCACTAGTAGAGCTACCTTTAAACCACTTATTGTAATTGTCGCGATTCTGTATTAATTGTAACAAGGCAATAAAAACATAGAAGAAACGAGGACTTTTGAATAAGGACTCCCGATTCCCGATAAAGTCCCTTCCTTGATAAGACGTGCAGAACACTTCAATAATGTTGCCACAAGGTTATTTTGGTATTATTGAAAAACATATCTAAAGTCCATAATTATACTGTCGATTCTGCAAAAAGTCGATTTTCGTTTTAGAATTTTAAAGCATCTGATTTATTATTATTATTATTATTATTATAGATAATGGGCAGGCAGCTTAAGCTGATAGGCCCATATCACTGTCTCTCATTTGAATATCCAGCCTATTCTTAAATTGGTTGACACTGACTGCAGACACAACGCCCTCAGGCAAACTGTTCCACATATTGACCACTCTATTGCTTAATGCATGCTTTCTTGGGTTACACTTGTTCAACTTCAGGTGATGTCCTCGAAGGCCCACATTAGTGTTAAATGCAAACATATCTGTCATATTAGGAATATTGTAGTAGCCCGATAGAATCTTGAATGTCTCGATGAGGTCACCTCTTGCTCGTCGCTCCTGAAGAGTGGGCAGTTTCAATACTCTCAGCCTTTCCGCGTATTCCAGGTTTTTAAGACCCAAGGGCAATTTTGTGGCTCGTCTTTGAACATTTTCCAGTAAAACTATATCTTTAACAAAATATGGATTCCAGATCTGAGAGGCATATTCGAGGAGAGGCCACACATATGTCTTATAAATAGTTGTGAATAGTGGTACTGTCAGATGTTGGAACGATCTTCTCACTAAATACAAAATAGAGTTAGCCTTCTTAACCACACTCGCTATGTGCTCACACCATTTAAAGTCCTTGGTAATAGTAACACCCAGATCCTTCTGCGAGACCACTGACTTAATCAGGCTTTCGTTTAAGGTTTAATGTAATGGTTTAAGGTAATTTAGGCCCGGTTGTTTCAAGTTCAATCAAAGTCGATCAGTCGATCGTCAGAAAAGCCTGTGTCACCCTACATAATATTGTACATTTTGACACTTTGTACGTAAAATGTCAAAAAATTAATAAAAAAATATTTTATTGACAGATGTCAATTACATTGCGCAGTGCGCATGTGCGTCTCTGACTGAGAGTTTAATCTAAAATTTCCGCTCAGAATTCTCTGACAGATTTCCCTTAATCCGAGTTGAAATAACCTATTTTTGAAAAAAGTACTAAAAATTTGAGTTTAAACTCTACGCTTACATTGATTGAACTTGAAACAACCGGGCCTTACTCGGATACTGTTAAAAAAAAGTTGAATTTTTGTTTAGTACGTGCCTATACAATTTTTTTAACATTGTCCAAAAAGATAGAGTAAATTGGATGATTTAAGATAGTAAAACGAAAAAATAATTTTTGTAGATTCAACAGTATGTGCGGGGACCGTCGATATATACATATAACAGCATCTCACCGGTGTCGGTGCAGGGACCAACTCGGGTAAGTTGTATTTGGCGGCGGCCTCCTCGTTACACTTGGCAGCCTTCTCCTCCCAGGACTGCTTGGTGGCGCTCGACAGCGAGCGCCACTCGTTGCCCACGATGCGAGATATCTCGCCTGGAAATATAAAACATTGCTCTTTTTATTTAATTTTATTTTTTAATTTCAAGGGAAATATTTATTTTACATAATGTTTATTTCCGTGAAGCTCTTCCTCCATATTCGACTCGGGAAAAATTTTTTTGTAAAATTGGGAGCAATATAAAAAAAAATTCTCTAAAATTTTTTTTTTAACGATGGTATACTGATAAAGCGCCTGCCCCAGAGAGGAGGAGACCCGTGGTTCGAATCCCAGTAACAGCCAGATGATATATTGAATTTTAAAATCCATATGCTAGAATACCACCAGTATAAATTGGCGTGCGAGGGAGGGCGTCCCTGTCGCGAAACAGAAGTTGCCAGGGTGTAAATTTATTATAATAGAAATTTGGTCAGACAATACTAAAGAAACAAACCAGTAATGGCGGCCGCTCTGTCTAGAGTCCTGTCAAACGGTAATATTGGTCCATGTACGATGACGAACGTCTCGCCACCATCGCACGCGGGTCGGATATTAGAAAGAAAGATTTTCCTTTCCAATCGCCGCCGATTAATGATTGACCGTAAATGACACCCGAGATACACTGGACCAAAGCTAACTACGATACAGTGGACAAATTGTACTTGCGGTTTCCTGGGAAGGCGGGTGCCGCTTCAATCGAGATTCTCCTGGCTTCGTCGAATCCGGAACAGTTGGTGTGTCTCTTCCGGAAGGCTAAATTGAACTGATGTTGAACATACACGAAGAGGAATGTCGGTTCTCATCGAAAAACGACACCTGACATGCATTTCACTGCGCGGATTTTTAAAAATTCGAATCCTGGCCAGCGATTGGCGCAGGACACATCAGGCGCCAGCCCAACCAATCAAATCTTGGCGCGGCGATTACGAAACAGTCCATTATTTTCTTTTTCAGCTTCGCAAACTTTAACACTACATTGGCAATTGCTTTTGCACCACATGCAAGGTGTTGCAAGACTGTTTTGGACATAATTGAGTGTATATTGGAAATCAAGATTTCACAGCTCACGTGCAGATGGAACTGAATGACAGGGCAAGGGGTTACCGCCGGGTGCGGGCAGAGCGGGTTTTAGTTCCAAAGTCGCTGCACGCCAATTTACGTTGGTCTATTTCTAAACAAGTACACGAACAAACAAAACTTCTTTTGTTTCGAACAAACGTGCACCGGGGAAAGTTGCAACTCTCACTAACCAGCCACAGAAGAGGAGCTCTAAAAATAAAAAAAGCCATGACATGGCCATTTTGTTTTTTTTTCCATCCACATCTCCGTATACGGATCTTCTCCGGTCAGTTTCCTTATTACCGAGGATTATCCCCTCCCTCACCTTTCTCATCAGCCTGCGATTCATAAAAATGTGTGGGTGTGCGACTCATGAATCCAAAAAAGGATACTCGATTACACAGGCCAGACACAACATCAGTCTCACAGACTCAAAGGTTTATATTGACTTAAATGCCCGGAAAAGGTGGACTACAAACTATGTGTGACGGTATACAAAGCCGTAAACCACTTGGCATAGTGCTACAACAGCCATGTCGGAAAAAGTTACCAATGGGGAGAAACGTCACACTGAGATCTGCAGAACCGCAAGGCCACAACACTTTACTTGAACTCAGCAGAGATAACAGAGCTGCCGACTACGAACGCGGGTTTAGCATGACAGGCACAATCACGTGGAATAGGCTATCCTCTGACGTACACAGAGCTCAGAGTCTTAACTTTGAGCAAAAGACTGAAGACCACGCTGTTATCAAAGAGCTAACTGAATTAGCAGCGCCCTTGGGATGATCTACATCATTAAATGGCGGTATAAAAATAAACAAGTTTATTCTTACTATTATAAGACAGTGTACAGTAAAACCCCGATAATTCGAAATTCGCCATAATTCGAAATTTGTCAAACCCACAAGTCCCAAAATGCTAATTTCACTGTAGATTAACCTCGATAATTCGAAAACCCCGGTAATTCGTATTTCGAAATAATTTTTATCCCCTTGCGCCATAAATCAATAAGTTTTAGTTCGCATATTTTTTTTTTTTTTTAATTTGACGAAATTGAGCGCGATTTTTGATTTTTCGAAATAATTTTTAGTCCCTTGCGGCATAAATCAATACATGTTAGTTCACAAAATTCGTTTTTTTTTTTAAATTTGACGAAATTGAAAAAAATATTTCGATTTTTTCGCAAGTGAGAACAACAAATATATCAATATCGGATACTTTAGTAATATAAATGTCGCGGTCTTCGTATTAGCATAATAAATATTGCATTTACAAAATGATTTCTTCTCAACAACCGGCGAGCTTGCATGCGAAGATGTATGAATGTGGATGAGGCGAGAGTTGTATGTCAGGACAGAAGAGTGCGGCGCTCTATCCTCTCTGCCTACCCCCACGGGAAAAAGGCGTGATGGTAAGTTAGTTAGTTGCAGACGTTTTTCACAAAATTAGTGGGTTTTTTCATGAGATTTACGATTTTTGGCAAATTTCACAATTGTATTGCGAATTTTTTTATACTTTAAATTTCAAATTAACGATGTTCCGCATACTTCGAAACGTTTTTTTTTGGGTCCCCTGAATTTCGAATTAACGAGGTTTTACTGTATCATGTAGGAGGAAAATTGAGAAGACTAGCACACAATTTGGGCTGCAGAAGAAACTGTGAAACCTTGTTAAACAAGTATTACCAAAAGAAGACTCCGGATTGTTGGCAGAGATGGCCTTCCTCACATCGCTGGAATACAAGATGTAACCCGTGACCAGCTTTTTCCTTTCCTCTCGCTTCTTCTTGATGGTGGCGGGGGTGGCCAAAGTTTGCGCCGGGGCGCCCTGATTAGCCGGACTGCCGGCGGCGCCCGCCCCGCCCGACAGTGGTGTGGCCGGGGAGGCCAACGAGGACTCGTCCAGAGAGCTCTCCAGCAGTATCTCCATGTCCTCAGGCTTGAGAGTTTCGGAACAGTAGAAGTTTGGCTGTGGAGAGTGTTAACATTCCATTTGTTTAATTTAATAATGTTACTTTAATGCTACAGACGGAAATCTTTTTTTCTACTTACAGTAAAGACAAAAATATTTAAATATTTCAAATACCAAAACATACTTGCTTTTGGCATTTATAGCAATATTGCTTACCAGTGAGATATGAAAGTGGACTGAATGCATTATATGCATTTCTATTTTAAAAGCAGTCATCAATATTTTTAAAAAAAATGTATTGAATGCACTCACTGATATAGAATACACTAAATTTGAAATTTTATAGGAAATATAGCTCTATCCTTTCGAAAACCATGTTTCCAAATCAAAATTAAAATCAAAGACATCAATATCCACTTTGATTAAACATCACATCAACAAACAATGTCACTTGGCAGAATGGCCACTTGATATGTGAGAGTTGATGTCGATTTTAGATTGAAACATCGTAGCAAAGAGAGCAATATCCAATAATGTAAACAGTAAAAGCAGCAATGTCCACTATTTGGTAGGAAACAGAGCAATATCCATATTTAAAAGTTGAATATTTATTTATACACGTACATAAAAGGAAAACTGGGGTGCCAATTGTTTTTAAAAACTTATTTCCAATAAGGTGTATGTTTTCACAACACCTCTGTGGCACTGCTGCCTTTGTTTTTATACCCCTCAAATAAAGTACCAAAAATGATACATTGAGGATGGAACAACGAGTATAGTGTTAGTGATGGGCCTGCTCTATACTAACTACTACAATGTAGTAAACTTCACACTTTTTGAAGTGGAGTGCACACTTCAAAGTTATTTAAAGTACATACTTCATATAGTACATTTTATTTTAAAGTGCACACTACAAACTACACACTTCAAATTTTAAATTGTATTGATATTTTTGGGAAGTCGATGCAGATAAATGGATGGAAACCGAAACCCCCCCCCATGGAATAGAAATTTTTTGGGTGACAAAATGTATGGAAAGCGAAAAAACTTCCCCCATGGATTTGAAAATATTATTTTAGTATTACACTTTTCAGGTAGTACTTCTTGAGGTGATAATTACTTCACTCAATGTATTTTGTATTACAGATGCAGTGCACACTGTAGTCTTCAAACTGGTGAACGTGCGTGTTGTAGTCTTCATTTTTGAAATATAGTTTTTCCCTTCGCTATATAGTGATAACCTTACCACGAGAGAGTTGGACGCCCTGATGACCTGCGGGGTCTGCATATCCTGCATGTTGGCCAGCGGTGGCGGGCCCAGCTGACGGGTGAACCAGTAGATCTAAAGAAAGGACAAAAAGGAACAGTCACCCAAGATGAACAATTATCGTACAAATGAGATCACTTTATTAACGGGTTCACACCACCTTGAGAGGGTGGGTGAAATTTCGGTAGAAATTGGGTGATTTGTTACGTATATATTTTTTTATTGGCACTTAAGGTAAATATTGGCACTTAAGGTAAATATTGTCACAAGAGGGTAGAAGCGGAACGAATTACACGTAAATGAGGATTTTACACGTTTTACAATAAATTGGAAATCTCTAGAAAGTTCATCATTCTCAAAGCTGTGCAAAATGACATTATCTATACAGGGTTATTTGGAAAACATTAATAACCTCACAGGAATAGTCCTGTGAGGTTATTAATGTTAATAATGAGGCGGTAATATAGCCCGCCTTGATTATGAGTCGAAAATGTTCAAGCAACCATGACCTAATATTATTACTTATGGAGGTACGTGACATCAAAGTGTGCATTATGTTTTCAATATTTCTGACTTATTTTTTGTAAAACGTTGTACTATCATTACAGTAACTTATATTGAATATGAAAAATTAATTCCCTTTAAGTCAAACGATATAATAAAAACCATTGAATTCCAATTGGAATTTCTGCGGGGTTTTTATCATTTTATTTAACTTGTATTGAAACAAATGATTTTTTCATAGTCAATATAAATTACTGTAATGAGTCAGAAATATTGAAAAAAAATGCAAACTTTGATATTGCATAACCCCATAACTATTGATAGTAGGTCATGGCTGCTTGAACATTTTTGACTCATTATCAAGGCAGGAATATAGTCCTGCGAGGTTATTAACGTGATGTTTCGTTCCGCGAACGAAACTGGTCCAGAGTCAATATTCAGTGATAACTTAAGCCAGGCGAAAAAATCTCACTGGTTGCGTTGTTGGTTTAGAATTGACAGAAGGTGGGTTGGATGATAGTGGGGAGGGGGAGGGGGGATTGTGACGTTAATGCCAATGGTCACAAGCTATCACAAATATAAAGTTAAAATGAAGGTCATGTATACTATTTCAAAGATCTAAGTAAAATAAACGCAAACCTCATCTACGGTGACAACGTCGGTGTGCTCGTACTTGCGAAGTCCAGTCTTGAGTTTCCTGGAAGTGCGGTTGGACTCGTCATATAGGGCCTCACACACAAAGACGTCTGCCTCCGGGATCTCTGTTGGACGACCTGGAAATATATAAATATTACATTTTAATTAGTAAATGTTTGATCATATCAACGAATGAATGATTGACTGAGGAGAGAATGTTTGATCGTATAAGACGGATATAACGACACAAGTGTTGATGGAATTACAATTACGAAAAAGAAAGAGAAATACAAGAACTTATAACTCATAATGCAGGGAAAGATTGCCGGAAGTCGGGGCTTTGGAAGGAGAACATTGTGGCTAAAAAACCTAAGAATAATTTTGCCAGCCAACTGTAGAGTTTCTGGGCCAGTAAACAAAGTGGTGATGGCCAACGTCTGTTGAACAGATAACGAACAAGAAGTTGATGGAATCAGAAATTGGCGGAAAGCAGCCCAATGCGGAGACAGGTGATATTCTTATTCTTGATCGTTGCTGCAGACTTTCGTATTGAATTATTTTAGTGCTGACTTACATTTGAGGTATTCGTCATAATGGAGTACAGCGCACTTCCCTACTATTCCCACCAGGGGGCTGGAGTCGTGGACAGCGGTCAGGAGAACCTCCTGCTTGTAAAATACCTGCAACCAAATATTATATACAATTAAAGCCGGCGCTACCCTGTGCGTATCTTCCGCCGCGACTTTTCCGTCGCCTCAAATCGGCAAAGCAAATGGGTCGACCAATCATCCGCGTCGTATGTTTGATAAGTGCATATTGTATGGAAAGAAATGTAGCGGCGTTCCACGACCGAAGAGACGCGACGGAATATCCGCGTAGTGTGGATACTAAATGATAAATTCACATTTTATCGGCGAAATTGCGATATGAGACCTTGCAGAAATTTTAACCAGAATTTTTCCACAAGATGTTAATCATATTATTTGACTTAAAGTGAATTAATGTATAATATTTGTGGGGAATAAGAACAAAGCCAACAATACTCAAAAAATTTTTAAAAAATTTTGAATGCAGTCACCGAGGATTACAAATTAATAATGTACTGAATTGGAGATTTTATAGGAAACATAGCCTACAAATTTATAGGCTATGTTTCCTATAAAATATCAAATTCAGTACATTATAAATTTGTAATCCTCTATTACTGCATTCAATTTTTTTTGGATATTGCTGCCTTTGCTTTTATACCCCACATTTGATATTTATACTTTAAAGATTTTGCAATGTTTTACAAAAGATAAGTTAGAAATTGAAGAAGAAAAAATACGTAAACTTTGAAATCGCTTATCTCCATAGCTACTATTTGTACGTAAGTATTATAATCTATTCTTAAATCTAATCAAACCCGCTGAAGCATCGTGCACTAGGTTTGAAGCATTTGTACATATTTTATATAGGTACATTTAAATGAAAAAAAAACTAAACCAAAAAAAACAAGTTTTTATTTTATTCCATTTCTTTATAAATTAAGTTTACCATCATGTAATAATTCATTGACTGAAAATGAAACATGTCAAGACAAATATCTATGTCAGAAATCTCTAAAAATATCTCTGTATTATTTGATTTTTTCCCAAAAAACTGAAGTGTGCTGTCATCTATGAACCAAGTGTCATAAATTTTCGAAATTCGTAGTGAAGTACCTATTATATCTACCGACGGAGTAATTCAAATTTTAAATATTCCATGACATTATCGGGCCGCTGGCGCCGTTGGTATTGCTTGCCCAACGTAACTTGGCGTGCGGCGAATTTTTAACTAAAACCCGCCCCGCCCGCACCCGGCGGTAACCCCTCGCCGTGTCATTCAGTACATTTTTGTATTTGGTCGGGAGCTGTGACATCTTGATTGCCAATATATACTGAATTACTATGTGCAAAACATCCTAAACAGTCCGGGATGGTGCAAGTACAATTTCCAATGAAGTATTAAAGTTTTGCGAAGCTGAAAAAGCGAATAATGGACCGATATTACCTTCTGGCAGTTTGACAGATAGAACGGCTGCCATTACTGCATGGTTTCTTTAGTGCTGCCTGACCAAATTTCTGTATTTAATACGACACCAGTCACCGGACATTCTGTACATTATGTATTGTGTAATAAATTTACACCCTGATAACTTCTGTTACGCGACAGGGACGCCCTCCCTCGCATGCCAAGTTATAGTGGTACGTCTATCAAACTTTTGTAATAATTCCAATTTGAAAAAACCATTAAAATTTCTAAAAACCCAAAATTATACTATAATTATTATTATTTTTTAATGAAAATTTGATAGACCTTTTTGATCATTGCCACGAGTCTGCTTACAAATTTTCAGCTCGATTGGATCACGGGAAAAGGGTTAAAAATCGATCCAAAGTTTTTTTGTCAAGAAAACAAGCAAGCAGGCGCCACGAGTTAAAAGAAAGGAAGTAAAAATACTAACCTTGGTAATCGTTCCAACTACTTCGGAAGGTTGTATGAGCCATGGGCCACGGAAATAGCATTTACCACTGAAAAAATTTACAGTGAAATTATGACCAAATAATGGCTACAATCATTGTAAACACGAGGGTAGGTTAAAAAATTTTCAGAATAAAGAATCAAAATGGTCATGAGACTGCTTGAGAATGCCAATTCACACAAAATCTGCACCTTCCACTACAATATTAATGTTAAATAAAAACAGAATTTCTAAGCTACTACTACTTCTTACTAGGTATATATAATTTTTTTGTATTGGATTAATGTTTTATATTCAATTTTATTTTGTATTACTTGGGGTCGGTTGTTTCAAGTTGGATTAAAGTAAAAGTTCATTTAAAGCATAGATTTCAGCGTTCTCCACCAATCAAACAACCCGTTTCCATAAATATGCTTTGATCAAAATTTTCTTTAAACCAGCCCTTAGATTGATGCATATTTATACTTTATACCTGCAATTTATATAATTTAGCAATTTCTATGATGAATTTATACCTACACTCCTCTATACACGAGTCTCTGACTCTCGTAGAGATAGTAGAATTTTTTTTTACTTTATTTTAAATTTTTATTGTACTACTTTATGTTAAAATCTCAAATAAATAAATAAAAAAATTATAAAAACATTTATTTATAAACAAACTCCTTGAACATAACTGGAATGCTATTTTGTAATTCACCACATGAATGTTCCACACGCAGGTACCCTTTATTCACATTATTTCACAGTTTGCTTGTTTCTCATTGTTTTTATAATTTTGCCTTCTGTGGTTAATCGCAGCTGTCAAACTAAGAATGCATTCATGCGCTATGGCGTCGCTGTTTATATGAGGTCCTCGAATTTCCTGTATATATTCCTTATATTTCCTGTATACTTCCTGTATATTTCCAAATTATTGAAAAATATTGTTCGGAAAACTTAAAAAATGTAGGTAATATTTACATACACGTAGTAAAAATAATGTGGTTAATTTTAATGGCGAGAAATAGGAAGATAAATTAATGAACGGCCTTACTCTTTGGTTTCCCATATGGTGTCCACTTGGGCTATCATCTGCCTTCCCCCGTCGGAGACCACGTACACATAGTCCCCGGTCTTTATAACCCCCGAGCACACGGTGTTGTATTGCTCGAAGTAGGTGTTCTCATCGTCGCCGCCGAGCGGATTGAAGATCACCACATTCTGAAATTGACAATCAACAATAAACTTTTCTCATTGTAAAGTCATACAATACATACAATACATCGCACGCCTAGTCTTATACTGTGACAAGTCAAAAAAAAACATTTTTGAGTTAACAATGTGGAAATATTAAAAGCGTTAAAAATAGCACAACTCTAAACGTCCTGTACAAAATTAGAAGACAGAAAATACAGTCTTGATTTTTCGTAATTCTTAATACACAATATTTCAAGACAATTGCAGACTACCAAAATATGTATATAGACATGAACTAAAGGATATTTCTTGGTTACACTACGATTGACTTGTTTAGAAAAATTACTATGAGCTTGTAAATTTTGAAACAATTATGAAAAGGTCAAACTAAATACTCTTAAAGATTATAATGTCGAAGTAAATGAGTCACGCTTTGTTACAAAATTACGTTTCATTTAAAGAAACTCGGTTTTGGAATGAAATTCAAAAAGAAATTTAAAAAAATGCTTTTGTTTACTGAGAGATTTAACTACTCAAGAATAAATACTCTCAACTAGATTATAAATGTGTCTTAAATACATCAGAGGGGGGACAAACTTACACTGTGCCCCAGTTCCCTCGCCTAAAAAAGGGGTTTATTTGAACTCTGTACAATTTTATATTCTGTGGAGACAATGCTTTTTTAATTGATATAGTCTCGAATTTTAATAAAAATTTAGTTGCAATGTATTTGTGGCGTATGGATGCAAAACCGCCACATTTATACTCCTATGTATATGTACAAAAATATTTGTGTGATAGACCTTATGTCTTCTGAAGACACTCAAACAAAAAATCCTTGAATTTATTTTATTTTGAAAGAAATAAAAATATTTGCGCTCTTAAATAAATGATTACATGTTGATTCATCTCAAAATTGTTTGTTTGAAAATTTTCTGAAAATATTCATTTTTCTGGTCTTAGAGTTTGATATCTCGAAAGAACTATTGAAAATACAATTTCCTTTGTATATTTTAAATTATAAAATATTACATTAAAAATACTACAAATTATGATGTACAATAAAAAAATATTTGCTACAAAAATACAAAAAAAACTGGTTTACTACACGCATTCTTTGATTTCTTTCTGAGAAATGAAACATCGAATTCAATTACTTCAGAATGTGTTATTTTGACATGTCATAATCCGAGACTATGGGTGCAATAGGTACGTACATCTGTTTAATCATGACCATTTATTGGCAACGGGCCATCATCCCACATACTTAACAAAACAGCACTCCCACTCCGATAGACCAATGTTATTTATCATGAAAAGATATTCTTAGTACACCCCTTACTGTGTCCTTAGAACCTTTCATCTCGGCAGGCACCACAAGTATGTATATACCAGGGGCGTGCAGTGGGAACATCGCAGCATGACTTTTACGTAACCAATTATGTATTTGCAAAGAAAATCGGAAAACAACAATTCGTAATATTTCTATCACAATTGTTATCATAGTATTCATATTTTGAAATATCGTAAAAATCTGTAGCATAAATATTTGATTTCTATTTTTTTTTCCAAAATATATGTTTACAAAAAGTCATGCTTCAATGTTCCCACTGCACGCGCCTTGTATATACAGGATGTAACAGAGCTACTCCATATTACTTTACTACACTGGACAATCTACAGCAACTTATATGAAATATTAAAAATTCATTTGTTTTGATATAAGTCAAATAAAATGACAAAAACAAAGTTTTAATCATTTTATTAGGCTTGCATCAAAGCGAATGAATTTTTTATGATCAATATAAATTACCTTTCAGTGTTCAAGGAGTTCGGGAGAGTGAACTTCTGAGGAACGTCAGCAAATTGGAAGTGATGATGTTCGAGAGATACGAACAAGCGACTAAGTGGGATGTAATTGTAAACAATGAATGCTCAGTACAAGTGAACGAGTTTGTGTATTTGGTAAGTATGTTTAGCAGAGACAGCAAGCCTGAGAATGATATCGAAAAGAGAGTGATAGCACTAAAAAAAGTAAATGGCGCTCTGAATGCAATTATGGCCAATAATAATCTGTCAACGGAAATAAGACTAGCGGTACATAATGGCGATCTAGTGCCAACTCTGATTTATGGAACCGAAGCCTGGAATTGGCAAAAAAGGAATGAAATTAGACTGAAAGCGATCACTAAAACGATTGCGTAGAAAATATTTGGACGAGAATGAGGAACGAGCTATGAAACTTTATCAGTTATCCAGAGGAAGACCAAAGAATGCCTGGGTGCCTCAATTCTTCAAAATCCTGCAGAGAAACAGCCTGGATGAAAGCAACCACAGAATCGAAGAAGATACAGCCTGAGAACAAGAGTCGACCCCAACAGCCTACCTAGGCAATAAGCTGGGACAGTGCAAGGAAGAAGAAGATAAAGTGAGGAATGAACAAATTAAAGTGAATGTAATGCTGGCCGTAGTATGGTAGATAGAGTAAAGAAAGGATCGTTGTGATGGATGGGTAAAAAAATATATGAGGCGAGTGTTGAAGGCAGCGGGAAGCGAGGGCTTCCGCGAAAGACCTGGCACGATCAGATGTAGAGCATGCATTAAAAGATGAATGAATGTAGGGCGAAGCAACAGTGGTGTGACAATATAGAAGAACATGGTATTTTATCCTCTCTGCCGGCGTGATGGTTAGTTTGTTAATATAAATTACTTCAATGATAGTCTTAATGTTTTACAAAACATAAGCCAGATATTGAGAAAAAAAATCAAACTTTAATGTCGTTTATCTGCATAACTATTAACATTTCACACAGTGTGCAAAACATGATGGTTAGTTTGTTAATATAAATTACTTCAATGATAGTCTTAATGTTTTACAAAACATAAGCCAGATATTGAAAAAAAAAATCAAACTTTAATGTCGTTTATCTGCATAACTATTAACATTTCACCCAGTGTACAAAACATAAGCCAGATATTGAGAAAAAAAATCAAACTTTAATGTCGTTTATCTGCATAACTATTAACATTTCACCCAGTGTAAAGAATATGAAGAAGAAGTTGAATAAAGAAAACTCCCCCAAATTTTTTGCTACTAGCAATGAGACATCGTGTATATTTATTTTATTTGTGAAACATCTATTTTTTCCAATTAAAGGGACCATAATTTTTTTTTATGTAAATTTGTTTTAATTACCATGAAACTGTGTCCTGGAAAAGCACAACTTCACAAATAAAACGTAATTTCATAAAAAATAATATTATTTTAAAGGTCTCGTACAAATAATACAAAAGCGTAAAAAAAAATGGAAAAATCATTTTTTTTATGTGCGTAATAGAATAGAAATAGAAATCTCTAAGATAATTAAATAAACAATATATTGTCGCTGTATATATAATAAAGCCTATGTGCCATTTAGTACAATTCTGAGATGAATGAATCAATTTGTCAATTTTTCAAATAAATAATGGAGATATACTAAAAAAAACATTGCCGTTCATCTGGAAAGTCTGCCTAGTAATTATTTAAAATATTTTTTATAAATCTAGTCATGGCAATTATTTTTTAAAACAGTTTAATTCGTTTATCTCAGAATGTACTAAAACATCACATAGGATTAATTATATATAAAGCGACGATACATAGCAGTGGCAACAAGTATTTTGTTTTCATGGTTCAAAATGAAATATATTGCTACGTCGTTAACTAATCTGTGAAGATATTTATGTGTGTGGTACTCACAGTCTATTGTGATCATCCGATAAGTTTGAAAAACCAACAACACCAATCAGTGATCAATAGTTTAATGAGTGACTAATAGTATAATCATTAATCAGTGACCAATATTATAATCATTATTTCCACACCAAAATAATGCTCACAGATATCGATTTGCTCCACGAGTGATTTTATACACACAGACACAGTTTGATGTACGTTTTTAAGTAACATGTATAAGGTAACGCTAATCTTCTGAATTATTGTTATTTACCTTAGTATAGTAGAACCTCGTTAATTCGAAATTTAATGGATACAAAAAAAACATTTTGTATTAAGAAGAACCCCGTTAATTCAAAATTAAAGGTACAAAAATAAAAAATCACGATGCAATTGCGAAATTTGCGAAAAAAATCAAAATATTTTTTCAATTCTGTAAAATTTTAAAATAATTTCAAATTATGTGAACTAAAATGTATTGATTTATGACGCAAGAGGATAAAAATTATTTCCAATTATGAATTACCGGATTTTTAGAATTATAGGAGTAAATCTATCATGAAATTAACATTTTGGGACTTGCATGTTTTAAAAAATTTAGAATTATGGCAAATTTCGAATTTTCAAATGGGGTTTTACTGTATTAACAAAATCACAATTACTATGGAAAGATGGATGCGGTACAATTGCCATCTAATGCTCCGCTCAGTACACCATCCTACTTCACTATCTTTAGATTAATGTGAATTCACACATTAGCGTTAACAAATACATATTTTAAATGAATCTAAAGGAATAAAATTCACTTTTTTTATAATAAGAGTACATTGAAGACGAAATTACCTTTACTATACAAAATTATTTACAAACATAAAAGCAGATTATAGAATTGGCTTTCAATATATCAACAGTGAGATAACAAATTTCATAATATCAAAGTTTGTTTCTATATTATTTCATTCTGTAATAAATGCCCTCTAACAAACCTTTCATAATCACTGGAAATTCAATGGAAAAGGGTTAGTTAGGAGGATAATGTTAGTGATATGTTTCAGGGAAATGAGATGTGGAAAAGGGTTAGTTTGGAGGATAATGTTAGTGATATGTTTCAGGGAAATGAGATGTGGAATAGTTTCTGATTAGGGGTTTCCATAAGTAATTATTTCAATGTTAAACGCAAATGAGTTCAGCTAAAAGAAAAATTATTTTCTAATCAATTACATATTCGCCAACATCATCCATGACCTTTTGCCATTCCTCCTGTAAATTTTCAATCCTTAAAATGCAGTGACTGCAATGAAAAATATGATTGAAATTTTAACATCGTTTGATATAAAAAAAGTAAAATATTTTAAAATGGTAGATTCCATAGATCTAAACAAATGTTAATTTTTAAACTGTTTGAAATGACCTGAACCGTCAAAACAGCTGTAACTTTATAAATACTTACGCAAAATATTAGAACTCAATAATAATTAATATACATTAAAATATAATTAATTTTAAATTTTATAAAAATAAACATTAAGTTCTACAAATCAAACACAAAAACAAAAAAATACTTTAAAATGTTTCATAATCAGACATCATATTTTTTTTGCTGTAGTTGCGTCAAATCGAAATCGAAAAAGAAATTATGAATAAAACACTAAAACTTTGTTTTTTTCCACTATTTTATTTTTGAGAATAACACAACATGTTTCGGAAACCTCCGTTTTCTTTTATTATTAAATTTTAGTGTTTTGTTCATAATTATTAAAATGGATTTACACAACACATTCTTCTTCTTTTGGTGTCATGTCAGGTCCCCCCAACGTTGACTATCACCCGAGAGAAAGCGTCCCTGTCCTGGGCAGCACGAAACAGCTCTCCAACACTTCTTATGCCCGTCCAGTCGCGTATATTGCGGAGCCAGGAAATTTGTCTCCTTCCAACACCTCTACGACCCTCTATCTTGCCCATAAGAATCAGGTGGAGCAATTCATATTTTTCTCCTCTGAGCACATGACCCAAATACGATACCTTTCGGATTTTGATATGTATATATATAGGTATAGGTATGCGGATGATACAGTCATTCTGGCAGATAGTATGGAAGACTTACAAACACTCGTAAACAGAATTAATGATGCTGGTGTGAGACTGGGTCTTAACATGAACGTGAGTAAAACAAAGTTCATGGTGTTTAGTAGGCAAGATCACACGGGAGCACGCCTCACATTGAATGGGGCTGGTATAGAGAGAGTGACAAAGTTTAAATACCTTGGAAGTATCCTAGCGGAAGACCTCGACCCAGAAACCGAAGTCAAATGCAGAATTGAAGCATCGCGAGCTGCTTTTAACAAAATGAGACAGATATTCTGCGATGACAATCTTAACCTGAAACTTCGACAGCGACTGGTCAAATGTTATATATGGTCAGTCCTGCTGTACGGAGTGGAATCGTGGACCCTCAAAGTGAGTAGCATGAACCGGCTGGAGGCGTTCGAAATGTGGATACATCGGAGAATGCTCCGGATACCCTGGACGGATATGGTCAGCAACACAAGAGTTCTTCAAAGAGCTAGAGTGAATAGAGAGTTGCTGACAAATATCAACACATACAATTACTTATTGAAAAAGAAAGGCCACATGAAGATGTATGTGTTGTTCTGAAGTTTGTTGGTCTGCCATTTTGTTTTGGGATGATAGAAAAAAAAATTTGTTCAACAGCAACAAAAAAATTTTTTGTTCAACAGCAACTCACATCTACTTTACAACATATGGCCACAAAACAAATCTACACCTGTCAGAGACGTAAAGTCAAATTGAATCTAATTTACTAATGATTTATTTAGATATGGCTATTATGATTTATGGGAACCCCTAATATTTACCATTTAATATTAATATTCATTCCTTAACCTCTGAGTAAATCTGGTTACTCAATGTACAAATACCTTTCAATTCTCCTAGCATCCATTCATCGTAACACATTTTCCTAATCTGAACGCGGTAGGAGTTACAAGTTGACAAACTCACGGGCCGCTCCTTTTCCTGCACATTCTCGGCCACATCCAGCTCCGCCAGCTCGTCCTTGTGCTTCTCCACGCGCTCACGGAACACAGACATGACCCGGCGGGGCTCCAGAGGGGTCTCCCGGGGCACCAGCTGGTGGGGCGTCTCGCACGTCGGCCACACCTTGATCTTCTTGAAGGAGCGCGTCTTGGTGGAGTAGCGCGACTCGCACACGTACACATCTTTGTCCGCAAAACCTGCACATGTGCAATTTGTAAAAACCAAGTAATTTTCAATATGGACCGTTTCATCTCCCAATATGTAGAACCAACTTGATGATTGGCTGTTTGGAAATTTACCAAAGTATGAGGGGGAACTCTTATAAAGAAATATGTATACAATTCAAGTGACCGAAAGTTCGGGAGAAAACATAATGTTGTAGCCAGCTGCAATATATACAGGGTGTCTCATAGCTAGTAGTAGATACTTTACAGGTGGATTCCTGTCCTTGATAATGAGTCAAAACAAAATAGTGGAGTTATAAGCTGCCCCTTAAGGTTCTTCTCCGTGACTCACATAATATTTGGAATTTTTGAATGAGTGATAACTCAAATTATTCTTACAACTTCAAGCTATAATATAAAGCAAAAAAAAAAAGATTTTTGAAAATGTCAAAGTGCAGAAATTTGACTTACGTAGAACTAAAATTATACAAAGGTTTATGAGCGCAACACTAACGCTTCTCGGGGTGTTACTGGACGCATAAATAGTTATTCTCACTCTAAATATAAAATACAAT
>JADDOH010013219.1:0-12787 GCA_016648135.1 Agrypnia vestita | reverse complement strand
AAAAATCAAAAATTACGTTTTCAACAGTTTTTTTAAAGGAAAGCTACTCACAAATAATATTTTACATAAAGCAACTATACTCTTATATTTGTATAAAAACACAGAAATAATCGAAGCTGACGACTGTTCCTTCTTTGAGATATTACCCTACGAAAATTGAATTTTGTTCATTCGCGTTCAATAACTTTGGCTACAAAGAGTAGGTACATGAACAAAAACGTATTACGCAAGTCAGTAGAGCTTTGATTTATAGATCAGAATGTACACAATTCAGTTTATTTGAAAATTGAGTCAGTGGTGAGTAATTTAGATAATCATTAATGTCTGAAAATGCGAAAAACGACGTGCGGAGTAAAACAGAAATGGTCGCCATTTTTGAACTGAATGCAATAAAAGTTTTAATTTTTTTTACTACTAACTATCAACGCGTAGGAAAATGTACTGATAATTTTTTTTTCTGAAATGATCAGGCAACCAATTTTTTTTCTGAACCACTTGAATGGGTCGACCCTGTAGCGTAATAAGTAGGTTTTTATTTGGATTATTGTCTTTTGTTATCAGATTAT
The DNA here is from genome assembly GCA_016648135.1 of Agrypnia vestita. Taxonomy (NCBI): domain Eukaryota; kingdom Metazoa; phylum Arthropoda; class Insecta; order Trichoptera; family Phryganeidae; genus Agrypnia; species Agrypnia vestita. Next base: position 12,221 of record JADDOH010013219.1, on the reverse strand, counting down.
TTAAAAGTGTTCTCCTTTCATTATTGACAAATTATTTACAAATAAGAAACAGGTACCTACATTAGAATCACATTACAAGCAGGTCGCTATTCGCTAATTTGTAGTGATGGTCAAACGGTTAATTTATCCGGTTACACTTGTTACTGTTGTTTGAGATTTTTATCTGACTGTACCCATAATTTTAACTGAGAGATAACATTAGGTACTCAGTACCGATGGTTGCTCAGTTCCATGATGGCTCTTGTTTTAATATAACTGTTGATATTACAATTGTCCAGTACCGTTGAATTGTGAAAAATTAGTTACCAGTCATCGATACAATTAGATACAAATCTCAAATAACGGTTATTGTGTAACCGGTTAAAATACCGTCGTTACTAATTTGTAACAACTGTTGTCTTGTGGTGTATCATCCAATAAAAAATGTATACAGATCTACGTATTTTTATTTGTTTGACTGCTAGGTTAGGATAATTAATATATAACTTTGTTAATATATAATGTATAAACAATTTATTTAACACTTTACAAGCGACTATAAAATAAGGGTAAGCTATGGATAATGATTTTCATACACACAATTTAAAATGATAGAATTCCAAAAAACTTAGACCAAAATAGAATTACATATTATACAGATATTAACAGAATAAGAATTCCAAATAGAAAAAAAATCATAATAATAAAAAAAATTGTTTACATTCTCCTTCTATGTTGATTCATATTCTGGCGATTACGACTTTATTTGCCGCCGCCGCGCCGCAATTTACCGTCGGCTCTTTACCGAGAGATCAAAGTCTCATCCGTGGATACACACTCGTGCCATTACTATTATTTGACATACATATTTATTTTTAAGGCAACAACAGGCCACGAGATCCAATTAACGTAGCTAAACATTTCACAAAAATACCCAAGCTTTAGAAAATCACATTGATGTAACGTGACCTCACCAGAAATCGAACCTGCAACCTCCGTTATGAGAAGCCAGTGTCATGTCCACTGGACTACGGGGGCCGCCACATCATAAAATATTTGGTAAACTTATTTTTATCCGCAAATTATACAGGGTATTTCTTAGCTAGTAACAAAAACTTTAGAGTTAAAGTTAAATAGTTATGGAGATATGCAATTTTTATTTTATTTTATTATTATTATTTTTTTAAAATAGAATAGAGATGCGATCACGGAATACGTGTCACATCAATATTCTTACTATTTTCAAACTAATCTAAACGCTTGCGCTATGAAAATAGGACTAACTTGCTAGTCTAGAGTGAGGTTCGAACCCGCGACCTTTGGATCACGAGGCGAGTGTCCTAACCACAAGACCAACAAGCTTTCATTTTTTTTCTCAATATTTCTGACTTATTTTTTGCAAAAAGTTGAACTATCATTATACTAACTTATATCTGTTATGAATAATTCATTTTATTTAATTATACATGTCGAATAAAATGATAAAAAACCTTGCGAAAATTGAAAATATAATTTTTGAGCTAACTGTATAATGTAAATGTACAGAGTGGCGAATTGTAATGGGGATTTACCGAGTCTTTAGGAGTGGAAAATAACGGGCGGATATTAGATACTTATTGATCGCAGTGATAAAGTATTTGAAATTCATCGTAACTTACCGTGTACAGGGGAAATTCTATCAGAGGACAAAATTCCGAGAAGAAATTCTTCTCTTGTATGCGCAGCATCCATGCCTACATCGTCATATATTACGAACATACACACAAGGTTTCTTGGCAGTGAGGAGACATGGCTTGAGCTCTGCAAGGATTTTCCATGTAGTCTATTTAATAACCAAATTAATTAATCAATTAGAAAGACATACAGAAAAATCTAATTCACGAAAAAATATTAGGTTAGGTTAGGTTAGGTTAGGTTAGGTTAGGTTAGGTAGGTTAGGTCAGTAGTAACCTAATATTTTTTCGTGAATTAGATTTTTCTGTATGTCTTTCTAATTGATTAATTAATTTGGTTATTAAATATTTCACAGAACTTTGTTCTGAAAAATTACAACTTCACAAATATGAATGTGTTCTTGAATAGTCTATTTAATTTTATCCCATTATCGGTAATATTAGGGACTTTCACAAGTATAAAGCTATATGTGGCGTGCCACTAATAAGCATGTGTATCTGTACCTTAAATCAATTTATATCTTATAATATACATAAGTATAGCTGAGTTCTCATGTTACCACAAAGTTTTTGGTATTGCCGGCCGCGAAGTGAAGTGTGATTGGTCGAAAATTACTTCCGCCATGTTCTAAGCTAATCGCTAACAAGGATTTAAAACTTTTTAAACTGTTTTTCCGAGAAACGATTCCCGACGTTTCGTTGAATTCGTATTCAACGTCATCAGGAGGACGACCTGTACCCGCGGAGGTATAGGGCGGACTGATTAATGTTTGCGGGGGCGTAACCCTAACCTAACAACCCTAAGCAACGTAAAAAAAAACATGCGGTTTATATGAAATATACGTAACCATTCACAGTTAAGTATGTCTAACGACCGTAATAACAACCTTAATTCTTTAAAGATTTAAAACTTAATAAATCCGACCAGTTGTCAGTTTGAAAGCGCATTGTGCCAGTGTCTTTTCTACTAAGAATCGACATTCTTTTTCGTAAGGTTACGATATCTGACGAATCCCAGTTGACATCAACCTTTCAGAATACACAGATCGATCTGTTCCGGCTTCGACGAAGCTGGGAGATGTGGAGATTGGATCCGCACTCGATATATCAAGGCACTGTGTGAGTACAATTTGTCAGCTGTGTATGTAGCTAATTCTGGTGTATATTTCGCGTGTCAGAATCAATCATCATCGGCGGAGATTGGGAAGGAAAATTATTTCTTTCTTAATTCCGACCCGCGTGCGGTGGTGGAAATTCCGTCAGTCATTGTACACTTCAATGTTTCAGAGATGTAACGTTGTTACAATTTTAAAATACTCTTAAGAAGGTTTGGATATTATGACATTTGAGTTCGGGGGATTTCGGCAGATGACAGGAAGTACAGGCAGGTACAAACAATTTGTAAGTGAAACATAAAAATAACAATCCTGATTATTTATATGATTAACGGGACATACACACTCATAAAAGTGATTGCCATACGCTTTGAAGCTCTAAAAATAATAATATCATTGATGTTGAAGCAATAAATCTGAATTTAATATATTTTATTCGGGCCGCTATTTAACAATATTACCTGATACCTTATATTTTAACGTTATACTTACACATTTTTTGTACCTGTTATCGCCCAAAATCCCCCGAACTCACATGTCGTAATATCCAAACTTTCTTACCTACTACAGTATACATCTCCAGTAAGTCTGGCTCTTACTCTATTAGTTCTTCATTCAGCTCTGCGTATGAAATACAATAGACAACCGACAGCGCGCTCCGTGCTCAACTCTTTCTTGTCCTTGTAGTTATTACCATCATGTAATAAATTTGTAATGGATAAATATATATACAAAATATTCAGAATATTTTGAGTAAGTCCAAATTATTCATACAAAATATGCTAATCATTGGTTGATGACTGGCCTGGGTAGGTGCTTATATTGCCATTTATTATTAATTTGAAAACAAATCCGTACAAGAACGCGTTAGTAACAAAAAAATATATATAAAATATTATGATATAGGAAAAGGCTATTTTTATTACATCCTCCCATTTCAGGAATATTTTAAGATAAATTTAATAAGCCCAAGTAAGTGGTTCAGTCTTTTGTTCATTATATTTTTCTCGTCGTGAAACTGGCAGAAAATTGAAAACGAAAAACCTCTTTAATATTCAGTGAACGAGTTCTACCAATTCTCGCAAATTAGTAAATTAATTTTATCGCAAAGTAAATAATGTCGATATCGAATTTTTAGCTTAGATTCAGTAGCTATTTGTGTTTTTTTTTATATTATTTAACCAAATAATATAATAATTCATAAATAAAGATATATTTCATATAATGTTTACGTATAGATACATAGTATGTATTTCGAAAGTATTGTAGCAGAGAATTTTCTACAGAAAAGTAAACATACACTGCCTGTCCGATCTAATTTAAGGTGAGAAAAATCTTTTCCTCAGTTAGTGATATTACAAAATAGACCAGAATATCAAAACATACTAATTAATTTCCTATTTTTTGATTATTTATTTCTTAAGTGGGTAAAACAAGATTTTACATTTCACATATATAATTTAATTTTTTTTTTAATTTACATATATAATTATATAAAACAATTTTTTTCCACTGCGCCTGATTGAATTACGACTGCCCTTTCTCCTGTCCTGGCACAATACTCTTGCCTCGTCTACTTTCATACATCTTCTGATGTCCACTCTTCAGTTGTTAAAAATTTTAATAGAGCCTTCCTCCAATATCTTCCTTCTTGATCTATCTGATCATGGAAGATCTTTCGTGGATGGATCCTGTCCGTGTTTTCTTTAACGTTCGCCAATATAACGCAATGGAAAATATTACGAAAATAAAATAAATTTAGAAATAAAATATGTTTATATAAACGTTCCAAATGTTGAAAGCTCTCGAATGTTAGTCCTGCGTTACACGCACATAATTATGGATTTAAATTTCATAAAATATTTTTTAGTATAGCAACAAACCATTATATCATAACTTTTATATAAATACATATTTACAGAAAAATATTCATTCGTTACATACTGTATATTATAGTATACACGAGCCCATTCTACCGTATCAAAAAAGTGGATTGCTCTATAGACAAAAATAAAAATTAATCAATTAATAAAAATGAGAACTACATGTAAGGTCTATATATTCACGGAAAAATCGAGGGTTGCTATAGCTTAGTGGTCAGAGCACCGGCCCCGGAAAGGAGGTGACCTGGGTTCGAATCCCAGTAGTAACCTTATATTTTTTCGTGAATTAGATTTTTCTCTATGTCTTTCTAATTGATTAATTAATTTAGTTTTAAAATAAATATTTCTATTGATAACGTGAATTTCATATTAAGTTATATTAATAATTTTGTCGTTTTCTCCGAACTATTAAATTGTTTACATTTTAATAGGTTTCTCAGTTAAATTAAATCGCCGGTTAAAAAATGTTTTTCTTCTTCAATTCTCTTCTGGATATAGACTTCATATCACTCTATCGTTCAGTATGTATGTTTTTAAGTGTAAGTATATGTGAAAATCGCTATCGATATTCTCTTTTCTAAAGATTTTACTAGAATTGCCTGATTTCATTTGAAAGCCTTAAAGGTCAGGAAAATCAATTAATATTTCTACTGAATTTCATATTAATTTATATTAATAATTTTGTCATTTGCCCTGATCTATTAAATTGTTTACATTTTAATAGGTTTCTCAGTTAAATTAAAGCGCCGTTTAAAAAATGTTTTTCTTCTTGAATTCACTTCGTATCACTCTATCGCTCAGTATCTAATATCTATCTAATATCTAATATCTATCTATCTCAGACTATCTAATATCTAATAGGTACTTGTCAATTATCAGTTAACTTCTCTATATTGTCGGCTCACGCTTTCTAAGATCTTCTTACTGATGCTCGTGGTCTACAGGAGCATATCAATATCTCGGCCCACCTTTAGTTTCCTTGGTATCAGGAATTTTGCAGGTCCATTTCAACGCGAATATAACCTTCATAAAACCTTTTTGTCTTTCTTTGATTGCGATGAAAATGGTTAATTACAATGAAATTACAAATAAGTAACATGTAACATGAGAGGGCGACCGCGGAAGACGTGGCATGGCCAGATTAACCAGATACTGGAAGATGGTCCCGTTAGAAGAAGATGTATGAATGTGGATGAGGCGAGAGTTGTATGTCAGGGCAAAAGAGTATGGCGCTCTATCCTCTCTGCCTACCCCTACGGGGAAACTGCGTGATGGTAAGTTAGTTAGTTAGTTAGTTAGTTAGGTAATATTTATTGGGCTGTCGGGAAAGTTCGGTAGTATTTTGATATACGCAGGTTTACAAAGTATAAACTGAAATTAACGGTGTAGACACACGGCTTGGGAAATCTTATGGTCTACATATCGTTTGATGTAAATAAGACGCCGTCAATCCGTTATCTGTGATGCTTAGAGCGATCAAAACGTCAGCAGTCAGTACCAATAGTAAAACAGGCGTAACCAAAACCGATCAGCTTTGTATGATAATAAAATCATAAAAAAGTAAATTGAACACATTGCATTTTTTGTGAATTTCAGGCACAACGAGGCAACAATGCATCGTGATAACAAGTATGTGAAAACTTGAACGCGGTCTTTGTGAGGGATGCCGTAGGCGTTCCTACCTGCCAAACGTGGTACCAAATACCGTCCCGGAAATAGGTATTTTAATCAGCCTAGAGGAGGATTCTAAACCTGGACGGCCATCTAAGACCGATAATGATATTTTGCGGGCAGTGTTGGAGAATAATCCACATCTAACTACCTGGGAGATTGCAAAAATAAGTTCATCATCATCATTAGAATGAATCAAACCACATATAATATTTATCAAATATTTTACAAAAGATTTCTGTGAAATACGAAAGAACTTAACAAAAATAATATAATATTTTATTAAACTATAAAATCCTGAATATTTTGAGTTTGTTCAAATCTTTCAGAACAGTGCTGGATTTATGTCACAGAGACATTATTAATCAATTAGTGTATATTATAGATTGTATATTATGAACTTAACAAAAATTGGAAATAATATTTCCTGGCGTATCCTAGTGTAATGCAAGTATTCGGATGAATTTCATTACACATAATAAAAGTATATTGCTCCCAAAATTCCGTAAAATCAATTGTAGATTTTCTCATTAGCGACATCTGTGGGGATTTAGGGGAATGAAAATGGCTTTGTACAGGCCGCATGGAAAAGGCGCTTACAACTCATATATGAAAGCTTCACGCAATTTGAACATATATACAACTTCCAAAAAAATGAATAAGCATGGTATATTCTATCATGGGTGGAAATGGTGAATGTTACAATTGTGTAAAGTGATCACTTAAGCCAACCAAAAGACAGGTCATAAGTCCTGTTACACCCAAATGACTTCTATACCTACTTTCCCATAATTAATACAGTTTCGTCTCTGTGAGATATCTATAATATACACTAATTTATAAAATCCTGTGTAATTTGTAATTTCTTTCTTATTTTATGAAAATTTTACTACTGTGCATGTACATATTTTGCAATAAATTCTTAAACCTGCGTTTTGAAAATATAAGAAAAAGAATAAACATAAGAAAATAAATACAAAATACCTATTCGAGTATTTAATGAATTTTTGATACAATTAGAATTGCATTTTCGCACCAGACGCCACTGAGTCAGCAGCAATGAGGCCGAGTGGAAGATGTTTCTTGTTTACGGATTGTGCAATGGTTTGATTGCCGGGAATTGCAATTATGTCGGACGTGCAGTGAAGTCATAAAATGCATGGCGGTGTCTACTAAAAGGCGCTTAATGTCGCCAGGTTAACAAAGAACATAATTATAGAAAAATCTACGGTTGCTTATTTAAATGTTGAACTCATTAATTACAACTGTTGTTCACACGAAACACCATAATAGTACAGTCGAACTTGGTTATAACGAGCTCGGATGTAAGGAGATCCCGGCTATAATGAGAAAAACTGTGAATTTATTTTGATTTCGCATATTCCCATACAATCGGTCTCGGTTATAAGGAGCGCGATTCCCGGATATACGGAGCAAATTTTAGAAACTTTGCAAACATATTTGCTTGGGTTGCAGAAAAAAAGACAAATACGCACTCATAACAATGAACTTTTTCACTTTGCTTTTAAAGCGGCTCGCACTTAATTAAGGTTCATTTTATGATGTACACAATCTTGTGTCCGAAAATCCCACGTGCGCAGGCAAGCAATAGTTTACTGAAAGTCGAGAATATTGGTTATATAACTCCGATTATTGGGGGTTTCCAAAATGTTTATGGTGACAGTTTATTTTATGCAGTTTACTGTATTAGCATTTAAGAGCCTAATCAGTTAAACGTGAATTGTTTTATCGGAAACATGTTCACTGACAAACGAAAGTGTCTCTAGGTTCACGAAAATGTCGAAATTATGGGCGTCAAAAAGTCTGTAAAAAGTTTTCACAATCATCTTCTACAGTTTCATCGCTCTGGAAAGATAAGGATGTTTATTTAGCTGCTCTTGAAAATAACATCATACAATCAAAAAAAATTTTGAAAAAAGTGAATCCCGGATGTAAGGAGTCCCGGCTATAAGGAGCAAATTTAGTTGGTCCCGTCGCGTTCGTTATAACCGAGTTCGACTGTATTTAGAAACCAGGCGATGCTTAAAAATCAGACGAAATAATTATTTGATAATACATACTATATACTAGATTAGATAAAAAAAGGTGATTTTTGTTTTTCTCAAAAAATCGTTATTAATCACTGTTAATTTTACCCCTTTCAATGTAGGAGCTACATTATCATATCACTTTGAAACACTTCTGGAGCGCAAAATTCGGTGTGCCGCGTCGTTTAGCTTCTCTAGCGATTTTTTTCTTCAATGTTGGCAAAACATTGTCTTCTCATGGTTTTTCAATGGAACAATTTTTTTAACATTTACATTACATTCGCAATTCAACATAAATGATGAAAAATTGTTCCATTTGTTTTATAAGTAAAAAATCGCCAAAAAAAACCCATTATTTTAGTATACCCCACGCTTCTGATTTTATTGGCATACACATATACTGCGATAGAGCATTACTACGTGCCTGTTATTTTTTTTAAAATTGTTAAACATTTTAAATAATAAATATTTAAATATGTTAAATATTAATAAAAAATAAATTTGTACTCGGAAAAAAGCGTATTTTTAAGGGGTATCACCAAAATATAATAATTTCATTGTATATCTGTTCGTTTGTCCGTAACTTCCTGTAACTTCCGTAACTTCATGCATTTTTTATTTACTTTTTTTTAACAAACATACCGTCAACATGTCATTAATGACTCTAAAATATGGTTCTAAAGTGACATTAGAGTAAAAATTAAGAACATTTTGTGAACATTTTGAATATGACATAATTACACAATACACTTTTCACGATAAATTGATAATTAGTAATGAATATATAATAAATAAGTTTTAAGTAAAAAGTTTTTTCAAAGTATGTAATGCACTTTTTTAAAACAAAAAATAACTAAAAAATAATAATGTCTTAATGATAAAATGAATTATAAATAACATTCAGAAAAAAAATTGGAAATCAATAGATATAATTTAGGAATAAGTTCTTGATTAGCAAGTGTTTACATAATATACAGTACACTTTTTATAAATAAATAGGTAGTAGGTACATTATTAATTAAAAAATGCCTTAGTGATAAATTAAATTGTAAATAATATTCGGTATTATATAAAAACTTATCGCAAATCAATAAATTTAGGAATGATTTCTAGATAAACAAATTTACGGCGAGTACACGGGATCCAAGGTCAACACCGTGTGTCTATGACGAGTATGTATTACCTACACGCTCAAGTGAACAAGTTTATCGATATTGATATACGTTAGTTTTGACTTATTTTTTTCATTATTACATTTTGAGTATATAGATATGATGAAAATAAAGGTAAATAAGTTATTGTTAATGTTTAAGCAGATATTGTCTGGTATGCTGATTAGCGATAAGTATTATTATCATTAAACAATATTTTTAAATAAAATAACTCTTCGCTTAACACCACTTTAATAAGTTTAAACCAACTAGTTTCAACTCACAGCTGATTCTTCATCAGGGTTCAACAAACAATAAACAAAAACAGAGTTACAAACAATCGAGAAAGCATTAAGAGGCCCCAGTACACGATTTTCGTATTTGCTCACGATTTGCTAAATTTAACGTAAACTTATTAAATCATTTTGCAAAACCCATAGCTAAACAGGCTTTTAATCTAGATAGATCAATTTACTCTTGAAGCATTTCCTTAAAAAAATATGAACAAATATATCGTTATAACGTTATAAAATTATAACCCCGAAACGTTAAGTATTATTATCATTATGTTATAGTTAAAAAATATTTTTAAATAAAATAACTCTTTGCGGGGGTTGGGTGACAGAGAGGGGAAATGAGTGGGTGTAGTTAATTGGAAAGGGAATATATCTAGAATTGGACTATGCGATGAATCTAGTTGTTTATTAAGCAAACATTTTATTTTTATTTTTAATGATTTTTTATTTCCAAGGATTCTAAATTATTGAGACGTAGATATATTCCCCTTCCAATTAACTACACCCACCCATTTCCGCTCTCTTTCACACAACCCCCGCAAAAAGTTATTTTAATTAAAAATATTTTTTAACTATAACATAATGATAATAATACTTATCGCTCATCAGCATAATAGAAAACCTGACCTGCTCAAAAATTAACAATACCTTATTTTCCTTTATGAAATTTATTTTCATCATAACTATATACTCAAAATATAATAATGAAAAAATAAGTCAAAACTACGGTATATCCAAGCGTTTATTTCTGTTTAACGTCTAAAGAAAAACAATAGATTAATAAATTAATAAATTAATAAATTAATAAATTAATAAATTAATAAATTAATAAATTAATAAATTAATAAATAAGAAAACATTATTTATGAATACAAATTCCAACACCTTATTTCATTTTATTAACAAGGGACGAAATTATAAATGGAAAAAAACTAACCCATAAAAACCAAGTTTTTACAATACTCTCTTTCTCATTTTCGGGTTTCGTGTCCAGATGCGTCGCAGTATTTTCATACAACTTACTGAGTATGAAAAAACCATTAAAAATTTGAAAAATCCAAAATTATACTATAATTAGTATTAAATTGTAGCTTGTTGGTCCTGTGGTTAGGACTCTCGCCTCGTGATCCAAAGATCGCAGGTTCGAATCTCAATCCAGATAAGCAAGTTAGTCCTATTTTCATAGCACAAGCGTTTAGCTTAATTTGAAAATAGTAAGAATATTGATGTGACACGAATTCCGTGTTCACATCTCTATTTAAAAAAAAAAATTTTAACGAAAATTTGATAGATCTTCTTGACCGTCACCACGAGTCTGCTTGCAAAGTTTCAGCTCGGTTGGATCACGGAAAAAGGATTAAAAATCGATCCAAAATTTTTTCGTCAGACAAGCAAGCAATCAGACGCCGCGAGTTAAAAGAAATGAAGTAAAAAAGTAACCCATAAAAACTAAGTTTTTATTATACTCCCTTTCTCATTTACTAGTTGAAACATTTTTTTTCGCTTAACCTACGCGTTGGGCTTCGGTTGGGCGACGCTACGAAAGGGAGTAATAAAAAATTTCCAAAAATACAAAATTATACTATAATCAGGTTTCGCGTCTACCAGACGCGTTGAAATATTTTCATACAACTTAATAAGTTGAATGAAAAAACCATTCAAAATTTGAAAAATCCAAAAATTTATTCATTTTTTTTAACGAAAACTTGATACATCTTCTTGATCGTCGTCACGAGTCTGCTTGCAAAGTTTCAGCTCGATTGGATCACGGGAAAGGGGTTTAAAATGGATCCAAAGTTTTTTCGTCAGACAAGAAGACAAGCAGACGCCATGAGTTAATATACAAAGGGAGTAAAAAGAGTTGCATATGCCACATTATGGCGGGAAACCGTAAAGGCACGGTGCATTTAAAATACAAATCAAAATATAATACCAGTCTATACAAAGATTTTGACATACTCAAAATATTGTTTGAATTATTTGAATGATAAAGTAGGAATAGCTAATATATTATACAGATTTCAAAAAAGCATTCGACACACTGAAACACGAGATTTTACTGACAGTAATGGATGAACGTGAATACGAGGACCACAAAAACAAGGCAAGCACAAAACTTTACACTCTGTGGTTGAAACTATCCATGGTTGAAATAATAATAATAATTAGTACGGAAGAATTTTTTTTTTTTTTTTTCTTTCTTTCTATATAATTAATATGCCTTAGTACATCATAAATATTTATCATTACTGACATATTTCTGTTTGTTTAAATTTTTTATTCTTTCTTTCTATATAATTAATATGCCTTAGTATATCATAAATGTTTATCATTACTGACATATTTCTGTTTGCTTAAATTTTTTTATTCTTTCTTTCTATATAATTAATATGCCTTAGTATATC
>JADDOH010013218.1:0-49079 GCA_016648135.1 Agrypnia vestita | reverse complement strand
GTTTCCATCCGCACATTTTTGATTATAGTTTATATAATTTTTATTGTAAGATTTGAATCATTCATGCCTATTAATAAAGTTTCGTAAACATTATTTCTCACTATATTATTTTTACACAACGGTGACCGAGTATTCCACAGACATTCGCGATTCCTATAATAAGTCACGAAAAGTAATGTTTTATCATCTCCCCAACGCGCCATATTTGTTTCATCTGTCGCGGACTGAGAAGATCGCATCGATAATAGTAGCCGCGAAGCCCGCGAATGACATAAGCATGCTCATAAATAAGCAAGTCTGTTCACACATGCTCCAAAGATACCCCTTCTCTATGGTGAATGACAGTGGCATGCTTATAAATCAACCGTCGGTTGATTTTTGAGCATGCCACTAGGTGGCATGCTCATTTCTAGCAATGTGCGTACACACATGCCACTAATAAGCATGCCACTGTCAAAGTCGATACTGCGCATGCTCACGTGCCACTAAAGAAGCATGTGTATCAGACGCCTTACTCCAAAATACAAATTGGGTTCCAAGAGTTCCACTGGTATTTTAAATATCAGTGGTCATCGTTATTATCTGGACCTTTTACTAAAAGATCTGTGATTTTGAGAAATTGGTGTGTATCTATTTTATTTTATTTTAATGAAAACAGATGTGTAATTTATTAATGAGCTTGGTGGTCTTGTGGTTAGGTTAGTTATTCACATAAATAATATACGAAGACTCTCGCCTCGTAATCTAAATCCTCGAATCTCACTCCAGACCAGCAAGTTAGTCCTATTCACATAACACAGGTGTTTAGTTTAGTTTGAAAATAGTGAGAATATTGACGTGACACGTATTCCGTGTTCACATCTCTATTTAAAAAAAAAAATTATAGATGTCTCTGTGTGTCTGTAGTGTGCCGCCATTTTTGTTAGCATATTGTTTGAAAACTTTTAATAAATATTTAAAAATAATCACATAAATTACATAAAATTTGAGAATGTAAAATTTACATTAATGTTAAAAGGAAATAAGTTTTTATTGGATAGTTTGGAAGATATAAGCCAAAATATATCAAAGTTACAACATCCACACGCTTGACACCAGCCTTACAATGAAATTGCGCGCGTCTTATTTCCTGTTATGCATTTCCATCCCTTTTCACGAAATCAGTGCCACAGATTGCAGGAAAGCGAGGGGAAAGATGTTACACATCAAAAATATTAAAATTTCGTATTCACATAAATAATATACGAAAAAGTTCATACAGAATATGAGACTTTATTATTCGCATTAACATCTTGTACTAACATTAGTAAATTAAAGTGAATTATCACTTTCATTAACTCCTTTTATATAATTAAAGAATAATCGCTTACTTGACGATACTACTCGTATATAAAATTGTAAACGGGGGTACAAAATGCACAAAACATTTTTTTGAAATTAAAATAACATTTCTCATAACGTAAATATACGCAATATCTTTTCATTTGTTTTTTTCAACACGAACATCGATACTTCTCTCTAATACTGCGATTTATTAGCAAAGCGCACTTCATTTAACTCAAAACGTTGGACTATCATTACAGTATATATATGGAAAATTAATTCCCTTTAATACATGTCAAATAAAATGATAAAAACCTTCCAATTCCGATTGGAAAACATTCCAATTGGAATTTTTCAGGATTTTAATTGTTTCATTTAACTTTCATTAAAACGAATGAATTTTCCGTAATTGATATAAGTTACTGTAATGATACTACAATGTTTTGTTAAAAATAATTCACAAATATTGAAAAAAAAAAAACTCAAATTTTGATATTGCATAGCTCTAAGGTTGATATAAGGTCATAGTTGCCTGAGCATTTTAGTCTCATGGGCAGGAATCTACCGGCCATGTTTTGGCTGCAAGCTCTGGTACACCCTGTACTTATACAATTAAGCAAGAGTTTCAATTCATTAGTTTTTTCTTAAAAAAAGGTTCTAAGTTATCACCCTAAATAAATTGCAGTCCATCATATCCATTCTCATATGAATGAATAATAAAACCCCAGATTTTCGTAAAAAAAAGGTCAAAATATGTATTTTCAGTGAACGCGGTACCTTAAAAACCAGGTTTTCATTATAAGTCCTTTATACTCGTTATCAATATCAATCTATAATATTTAATATAAATTGTTAACGTGATTAAAATAAGTTTTTACTTCCCCAATCACCTGAGTTAAATTTGCATTTTTCGTGTGTCCTTCAATGCTGTATGTATTCTTCAATACTGACGATATCATCCTTGGGACGGTATTATCCACGCTTATCCACGTTTGTCAATCGGACGGAATCTTATAATAGATATTTCACCCACTTCACAATGTTCAATCGAGCTGAAATTTTGCACACTTACGTATCCTCAATGATAACACATGAATCAATCATCAGATTGACCAATTAATAAATAAATCCATTAAAATTAATTAATCCAATTTATATGTGGGAAATTAGTTAATGAACAACTCACCAAAAAAAACTAACCCATAAAAATAAAGTTTTCATTATACTCCCTTTCTCGTTTGTGTTGTTTCCAATTTGATATTCTATCAACATTTTTCTCTTGCTTTAAGTTCATGTGGAAAATCTATATTCCATGTGTATCCTTAAAAATTATAGAATATTGAAAACGTAATAATTGGTATAGGGGGCACAGCGTCGGCGAAACCCATGGCTCGAGACAGACTAGTTAAACAGGTTTCGCACCTTCTCCACGCGTCGGGATCCTTTCTCATTTGTATGGTTTCCAATTTGAAAAAACCGTTAAAATTTCGAAAAATCCAAAATTACACTATAATGAATTTTTTTAAACGAAAATTTGTTAAATCATTTTTATCGTCACCACGAG
The DNA here is from genome assembly GCA_016648135.1 of Agrypnia vestita. Taxonomy (NCBI): domain Eukaryota; kingdom Metazoa; phylum Arthropoda; class Insecta; order Trichoptera; family Phryganeidae; genus Agrypnia; species Agrypnia vestita. The sequence continues at coordinate 46,192 of JADDOH010013218.1, read as the reverse complement.
TCTGCCTGCAAAGTTTCAGCTCGATTGGATCACGGGAAAAGGGTTAAAAATCGATCCAAAGTTTTTTCGGCAGGCAAGCAGACGCTACGAGTTAAAAGAAAGGGAGTAAAAAACCATGAAAACCAAGTTATTATTATACTCCCTTTCTCATTCACTAGTTTAAACAGGTTTGGCGCTTGCCCCACGCGTTGGACTTGAGTTGGGTGACGCTACGAAAGGGAGTAATAAAAAATTTCGAAAAATCAAAAATTATACTATAATTATTAATTTGTTATCACTTTTATCATCGCCATGAGTCTGCTTGCAAAGTTTCAGTTCGATTGGATCACGGGAAAAGGGTTAAAAATCGATTCAAAGTTTTTTCGCAAGCAAGCAAGCAGACGCCACGAGTTAAAAGAAAGGAAGTAAAAAACTAACCCACAAAAACCAAGTTTTTTTATACTCCCTTTCTTTGTAAAATATAACGACAATTAAAGACGAATTAAAACATATCACTTAACACTAAACTTACAGTAATTTAATATATTTCCAAAATGTCAGATGTTTTGAGCTTTGATAAGACACTTCATGCTTTGAAGATTAAATTCTAAAAACATTTGTCAGTCAATTTAGATTTTCGACATTCGTAGTGAAGTACCGATTATGAATACCGACGGAGTAATTCAAATTTAGAAAATATTCCGCGACGTTATCGGGCTGCTATGCTAGTAATCAAACTTTTCTAATGATTCCAATTTGAAAAAACCAATAAAATTTCTAAAAATCCGAAATTATACTATAATTATTAATTTTTTTTAACGAAAATTTAATAGATCTTCTTGATCGTCGCCACGAGCAAAGTTTCAGCTTGATTGGATCACGGGAAAAGGGTAAAAAATCGATCCAAAGTTTTTTCGACCGCAAGCCGGCAAGCAAGCAAGCAGACGCCACGAGTTAATATAAATGGAGTAAAAATGGCGCTAGTTTTCCACCGAAGTGATTTTGTACGCTGGGTAATATTAAGACTTAAGTTCATATGGGAAATTAATTAATGAGCTAACCAAAAGATGGCGCTAGTTTCCAACCGAAGCAATCTTGTACGCTGGGTAATATTAAAAAAAAACACGTATTATATATATTCAAACGTACCTACTACAAAAGAAATATATATTTTCGGAAAAATTTTTTACCTCACTTGAAAAATAAAAGCGTGTAAAATAAAAGCCTTTACTAACAACAGAATAGTGTTATCTATATAATTATCGTAAGCGCCTACCTTTTATTTGAAGAGTGAGGCAAAATTTTTTTGGCCAAAAATGTATTGTTTACTTTTTAGTATATTAAAATTACATAAGCGTGGTTTCTTTAAAAAAAAATTTTTCTTTTAATAATATCTATTAATTTTTTCCGAAGACCCATACTGACGGTACAACCACCAGTAAACCGTACTATAGGTTTGTACAGGGTAGTATGACAATTCAACGTATTATTTTTAAAATTAGGTCAATTGTCAATTCGTGTTCGTGCTATTTGTGTAAAATTTATTATATACATTTCATGCTGCTACATTTTCATAGAAAAATGTCTTTAGATAGTGATCATGTTTCGTCTTTGATATTTCCAAAGCCATAGACGAGAGCAGTAAAATATTGCAAAATATGTAAGTAAGTTGCGATCCGTAAGCGGATGGTTAAAAAAGTTTTGTATTACGAGCGTTGGTATCATATACTAACAAACGGCCATCTGTTAGTTAATCGTCGATATGTCTACTAACGGATTTATGGTCTTTCGTATATAAGACAGACTTTAAAACGGTTTTGATAGTAGTTTTTAGACATAAAGAAACTTTAGGGAATTTTGTAAGTAATAACCATCGTCTATAATATTTCATATCTTCTGTAACTGAAAATAAATATTGCACGCCATATCATTAGTATTATACCATTATGTTTGTTTTTATTTATTATACCATCAGACAATTTCGGACAGTTTTTGAAAAAATGAATTTAATTTAATTTCAATTAAATTAAATCCGTTAATATATACGAAAAAAGCATACAGCAGAATTGCTAAGACAAATAGGAATGAGCTAGACTTCTTTTGGCAAACTCAAACATATTTTCGAGAACAACGGGATCTCAATTAGCATAAAAAGAAAAAAAAGAAAAGCCTTTGAATCCTGCATACTATGGAGTGGATACGATGGCCCTTATAAAGAAAAGTGTAGAAAAGCTCAAATGCACGCAACGATCCATGGAGAGATCAATGCTTGGAGTAAGCTTAAGTGATAGAATTAGAAATGATGAAATTAGGCGCTAAACAAGAGGAGTGGATATCATGGATGGTTAGCGAAGCTAAAATGGCAAGGGGCAGGGCATGTTGCAAGGCAGGATGCTACAAGATCTTCTCCCAGAATTCTGAAGTGGAGACCTTGGGAGAATAAAAAAGGCGTCGAAAGATTTCAAAATATACGGACAGATGATATAGCCGCTGTGGGGGAATGAAATGGCTACAATAAGAACATAACAAGGAAAGATGAAGGGTATGGAAAAGGCCTATATCCAGCAGCGGAAAGATGAAGGCCGAAGAAGAAGAAAAATAAATATATACGGTTTGGTTTCGCCGAATGAACAGTTACAGTGACCAGCAGAATATTTTGATCCCGTTGGAACTGGAAATCTGTTTTCACTTGGAAATTACCTTTAGATTTGAATCTTGACACGCACACACACACCCGCACGGGTAACGGGCTGACACAATAACGACTCTCGTTATCCTGTGCACCTGAGACCGACACCTCGGCAGGGGAGGGAATGGATTTAATTCTTAAATGAAATCTATACATGTGATATTGTCAAATGTATCTTATTGAAATTCTTACAAAAAATTACATCAAAAATGCTTCCCAAAAAATTTTCAAAAACCCCTTTCCACGAACGATCCCATAATTTTCACATCAGTTGCATTAGATATGTTATAAAGTGTTGAATTTCGATAATATATATACAAACTATGAGTTAATGTAAACATTATCGAAAATTAATGTGTAAGTATACTGTATTAGTTGATGTATATACAATCAAAATTTACACTTTGTTAACAGATAATGTGTAATGATTTAACCTTTGTTAACAGATAATGTAATAACAGATAAGTGTTTCGTTCCCCGGTATTGATGCGTCACAATTTTTTCTTGTGGGTCGTAATAGATCCTCACAAATGCAAATAAGTTCGTCTGTCCGTCCGTCCGCCCGTCCGTCCATCTGTTCCCGTAACTTAATTATTTAATTTACTTAATTATTTAATTAACTTTTTTTCGAATTTTTTTTAACGAATTTTTTTTTCATAAAATATTTTTTTTACGATTTTTTTTGTAAAATAAATAAATAACAGTTCCTCAGTAACCGACATGCACCGACGAGTACCGTCATTTTTGATGGGTTACAACAGCCAGTACTTCTAATAAATGTATACCTGTAATGACCACGTGAAATACGGAATAAGTTACATTTGGTAAATACATTATATTATTAATATTTCGAAATTTTGTGGAAGTTCATTGTAAATAACTATGAATAAAACACAACGTTGTTTACTTCACACGATGACAGTTTAATTAAACAAATTAATTAAAACGTTTTCGATGCTTACTGCATCATCTTCAGTAATAATATATTACTGAAGTGATGCAGTAGGCTTCGAAAACGTTTTAATTTAATTATTTATAGTAAAATGTGTTTTATGTTAGGTATATAAAAATCCTTTTAATTTTCTTGTACTGTAAAAGCACACTAGGGCGTTGATTAATAAATAAATTATGTCAAAATTAATCAGTCGTCTGTGGAACACTTTATATTCGTCTTTCCAGGATATTCTGTGATATGTCTGTGATCGCACTTATTTTCGAATGCCATCTCTGGCTAAACTCGCTTGACATTTCCTTTAGAGTATCTTTAATTAAATTACCGATTATTTTTATCTGTTTCTTTTTTGTTATACATTATATATATTATGATTTGTGTATTGATTATATTTGAGTTTTTTCACGAAGATATGGTCTTGACTCCCTCAAGTTGGTAGTTACAAATCAAAGGCATCAACAACGGCTTTGCTAATAAAATTCCATATCAAACGAGTTAATTTACACTCGCTCGAATTCCAGAAACTTCTGGCGCATACGGGTTTCTTCCAGAATATTTCAGTCCGCTGTGGAATTTTTCGATTATGTGCCATCCTCCTCGATTTTAAAAATCTCGCGACAGCATTATGACATGTGCATATTACAGGTGTACAAGCACCGATGGTCATTATTTTGTCTGTCGCTGAAATGTAATGAACGGGGGGAGGAGGATAAGCCGGTTGTGTCGGACATCATTATTCCGGGCTCCGCTGGCGGATCCGCTAATCCGGCCCATTACCGCCCGCGAGGCTCGGCCGCCCGGAGAGTACGTTTCAAAATGAAGACTACAACACACACACGTTCACCACTATGAAGACTACAAAGTGTACACTACATTTGTAGTAAAAAGTATATGAAGTGACTAATTGTAGTACTACAAAATTGAAGTACTAATGAAGTGAAACAATGAAGTAATTTATTGTACAGTAGCCGGCAAACATCTTGAAATTTTACGGCGTAGTAAAGGGAAGTTTGCGCATGTACCATTCTACCAACGAGACCCAAATTTTGTCTTCCGCACATTCCCCCACTACGCCAAAAAATTTCAAGAAATTTGCCGGCAACTGTATTATTAATGAAGTGAAGTAATTGTACTACAAAATCGTAGTACAAATGAAGTGAAGTTAAATTTTTTATTATTTTTATTATAATACTTTTTTTACCCTTAAACAGGCCTGGAGTCCCAATTACAGAAGCGGCATACATCACAAAACACCCAGACTTGAGTAAATCACACGGATTAAATTGTGACCTCACCGGGAATCGAACCCGGAACCCTCGGTGTGGGAAGCCAGTGTCATATACACTGCGCTACGAGGGTCGCAAAATTGTAGTAATAATGAAGTAATTGTAGTATATAGTAAAAAAAAAGGTCGCCGGAAAAATATATATCGACATTTTTCGACCAAATTTCTTCATTCAGTCCTAAAATTTTTCAAACCATGGGGGGGGTTGTTTCAATTTCCAAAATTTTCTTCATTTATCTGCATCGACTTCCCAAAAATTTCACATAAACAATGTACTATTTGAAGTATATACTCGTACTTTCGAGTGTGTATACTGTCTAGGGTTCGCTTTGAAATGAAGTGTACTATTTGAAGTATACACTTTCAATAACTTTGGAGTGTGTGTGTAGTTTGTGGTATGCACCTCACTTCAAAAGGTGTGAAGTGTACACTTCAATGTAATGTAGTACTACATTGTAGTAGTTTGAGTACAGAGCGGACCCATCACTATTGCCTTGTGCCTGCCGCACAAACATACGCACGTACAAGTCGTCACAATGAAGCGCGCGCCCAGTGCTTTCTGGGAAAGTCAACCAGGTTACTTTAACTACTGACATACGACAAAATATCCCAGAATGGTATTTCAGAAGGGTACAACAAACTTATCAGACCATGAAAATACTTTTAAGTACATCGCTGTCACCTGTTTAAGGTGAAAAATATTATATTACATCTGTTACATTATTATTTTTTATCCATTTATTGAAACAAACAGTACAATTCAATACATAATGTGTCTGTACATATATTATCCTTATCTGACAAGCGATATTATATTAATTTCAAGTTTATGTCTTCTGGGATATTATGCCGTGTTCTTACGACCTTTCTGGCCGGGACAGGGTTGACGTGTTATTGTAGTGTTGTTGTTGTGGTTAAGTATGGCTAGCAATACCGTGTCGAAAGTTTGGTTTTTATATGTTACGTGGCAATACCGTGTCAGAGTCCTGTGTCGTTTTACCCAATACCCCAGAAGACAGAAACCGGAAGATTCTAAGTGGCCGTGAAAACCTAAGAACATTGATATTATATTATATTCACGTGAATAATTGCGTAGACCTTGGAACTCATAGCAACCTAAATCTTGGTTTTATTTATTATATTGTCTATTTTATAATTGCTCTAAAAGAGATTTCAGTAGTGCGCACCCTTTAGGCCCAGTCAAAAAACATAAATAAAATGCCACAATCGACATAGTAAATATAAAGTAAAAACATGTACAGATTGTTTGAAAATGTATATAAATAATATATACAACTTATTTTTCATTCGATTCACTTAAAAAAATAATGTATTTAATATTCGCGGAGTAGTCAATTAGATAGAAAGTGCTACTATTATAGAAAATAGACCTATTATTTTCAAAGTAAGCCAAACGCTTGGCCAACAACAGGTCTAACTTATAGATTTCCTGGAACGGGATCGACCTGTGGATTACCAGGAGAGAGTCTCAGACCAACAGTTATTAAATTATTTTGATATATTCAAAATGTGACGATAGAGTGGCGGCGGGAAACACAAACAGCGGGAAGCGCGCTCACAGCCCTGGGGCTGGGGTGAGGAGCCCTCCCCTTCCTCTGCTTGCTCCGCAGACCCTGAACGTCTCGGCAGCAGGATGTGGTTCGTCTCACCAATCTCGCGATGACCGATACGATTAATTAAATTTTCAAGACGAGATAAGAGCACCTCCGGGCGGAGATAACCCCTCCCCCTCTCCGGCCGGGAGAAACAGACAGGCCGAGCAAATATTTCAATATATCTCTCCGCTGGATGTTTGCACAATACGCGAAGATACACAATACTATTGACATTGTTTCACGTCAGCTGCAGGCTCTCTGCGGGGGGTCCCCGGCAGGTATATTTATAATGACGAACAGAAGCAGTCGCTTGGCTCAGATTATTGTACCGATGAATATTGCACACATTAATGTGACATTAATCGTTTCAATTGTTCAACTATTGGGATCGAATATTTACCAGGTATTTTTGTTTGTTTTTAATAATTGCATGACAGATTTCTCCATTTACCATGCAATTTATGAGGTGAGTACCTTATATGGAAGCGACCCTCTGTCTGTCGCTTATAAAAATAAATATAAATATAGGAAGTCTAAATAGACAAAATACTTTCATTAAATATTGGGCATTTACATACGATGCGTTCGTTTATTCCAAATGAAGAGCACAAAAGGATAGAATACAAATATACAATAATAAGTCAATAATAATATTATATTAATTAAATAAAATCAAAATTACTTTGTTTTAATCACTTTAATATATAAAATATTTATTTATTTATTATATTTATTTATATAGTAGATAGGTAATTTTTATAATAAATTGATTCTATGTTATAAAATTTTAAAGACATTATACTCCCCATAATATGAGCCAAAGTTCGAGCTTATAGGAGTAGTATTTACAACCTAAAAATATAAAAGCAGAGACCATTTAGAAGTAGTAATTTTTTTATTATACAGGAAACATTTGAGACATGTGGGCAATGTTACAATACATAGTTCTACAAAATCAAGGATTTGACTTCTTTCTTAAACTGTTCGTATTTTGGAATACTCCTTTCTTGAAATTTGTTTTGCGACAGCAATGTACTGTACCATTTAACTCCCAAGTATGTATAATAGGGTGTCCCAAAAAAATTAAAGTGATATTTTTTTAATGCATACCCTCTTATTTTGTTTGAATGGTCTCAAAACATTTAAAAATAAAATTTTGCGTACTTATAATCACGACAACCCGTGCCGACTTGCAGCGAAACGTGTCTGTGCTTGCACGGTACGGCGCGACGGAAATCTCGCATTGCTTGCTTCTTATTACTTGTTTATTTTATTACTAATAGCGTTACTTTTGAGTAATCAACATGTCAGTGGAGTTACGAAGTTCTAAAAAGGAGATATTTTTAATAGGAGACGTAAAACATCAAATCACCGGTTCGAAATTTCCCTCTAATGGACAAGTACTGGGAGTTTTGTTCTATAATATTCGTGAAGTGAATTTAAGTGTCAATGGAAGTGCAAATCTTACTATTCGTGAGTGTATTATTTACTGGGAAAAGGCACGTATACCGACTAAATCATTACCTAACTGTGTTAAGAAACTAGTTTCATTATACCAAGTTTGGAGAGATTTGCAAAAAAATGCGAAAAAAACACAAGAAGTGTTTGAACAACGTCGACAAGAGTTTCTTTCCAACTTAAACAATTTGTTTGACATTGCTCATGCCGATGCGCTTTAGCTAATTAAAATAAATGAAGATAGGATCTTCTTGGAGCGCCAAAGAGAACCAGGTCGGCCTGGTCACTTAGCCAGAGTGGACAAAAAACTTACAGAAAAAGAAGAGAAGGCGCGCCTTGGAAACATTGAGGAGGAAAAGCGACGTGCTAAATATTTTTCATCGTTAGCTCCATCGACATCATCTTATGAACCACAACAAGAAAACTCATCTTCTGATTCTGAAATAATAGATTTACAAGAAAATAGACCCAGCCTAAGTGGTGCTTCCTCTCAGCCCGATAAAACTTGTATGCGGAAAAATTTCATAACTCCGAAGTTGGTTGCCGCATTAGATAGATTTCAGTTAAGTGTGTGGGATTCTGTATTTATAATTGAAGCTACTATTGAGGCACAAGGGCATAACACGAATGACTTTTCTATAAGCAAGTCCTCAATCCATAGAATTCGTACAGAAATGTGAAGAGAGCGGGCGGAAGCTATAAAAGTTAATTTTCAAAACAATATCCCGGATAAGGTAACTGTCCACTGGGATAGCAAACTATTGCCGGCTCTAGATTCACATTAATCTAAAGAAGAACGCCTCATGATAATTATTTATTTCATATGATGATAATGAAAAACTTATCGCTGTGCCAAAATTGGACAGCTCATCAGAAAGCGAACAGGCACAGGCAGTTTGGAATGCCATTATCAACTGGAATCTCGAGGACAGAGTGCAGATTCTCTGTTATGATACTACTGCTTCAAATACAGGCCGTATAAATGGTGCATGTGTGCTTCTCGAACAAAAACTGGATACAGAAATGCTTATTTTTGCTTGCCGTCATTACGTCTACGAACTAGTATTATAAAGTGTGATTGAAGCAAAAATCAGCCAAGTAACTACAAGCCCAGACATTCCGTTGTTTAAAAAGATCCGAGAAAACTGGAAAAATGTCGATGCCGAAAAAATACAAATCTGTACAGAAAAGCTATCTTGGTTAAATGTTTCAGAAATTAATAAACTGCTAGAATTCTACCGATTTGAATTGACCAAATAAATAGCTAGAGATGACTATAGTGAATTAATTGAGCTTTCAATAATATTTCTCGGCGGAGATACAGAGAAGAAATTTAAGATTCAGCCACCACGTGCTATGCACCAAGCTCGGTGGATGGCGAGAGCCATTTATTCGTTAAAATATCATTACTAAGCTCCCAATTCAGAATTTCAAACAAGGATAAGGCAGCTCTGTTGGATGTCTGTCTGTTTATCGTGACATCCTACGTCAAATTCTGGCTCCAATGCATTTTAGCAGTAAAAGCACCTTATCAGGACTTATGCATTTTGAAGTCCATGAAAGCTTACGAAACAAGCATTTCCAAAGCAGCTTTACAGAAGTTTTGCCAGCGTTTATGGTATTTGACAGATGAAGTGTCTGTTTTATCTTTATTTGAGGATGATGTCGATCAAGAAACTGAAGTAAAAATGGTTGCTAACTTAGCTAAAGAAAACCCATCAGACCACGATAAACGTTACATTGCATCCAAAGAAGAACTTTGTAGCCCACTTTTTTAAATTATGCTTCGATTTTCTTATATAGTTTACCATACGACTGATAACTGTTCCTTCTGTTTTAATTTCAGAGAAAAACATCGATGACTTCGTCTCTGTCAAAAGCAATTTCCTATTTAATCGACTCAAAATTGATGACAGATTTCTGAAGAAGAGCCTTTCTTTATGGTCAAATGATGATTCGTTCCAACAAGCTAAAAGGAAGCTATTTACACTGAGAGCAGTTAATGAAACGGCAAAAAGAGTGGTTAAATTAATGCAAGACTTTCATGGTTTAATCACTGTGGAAGAGGAGCAAAAACAATTTTTATTACGTTGCGTACAAGAACACAGAAACGTATATCCTGATTGTAAAAAGCAATCTTTGAAAAGGAAATTTAATGATTAATGTGTCTTTTACTATAAATACATAGTAAATATTATAAATGTGTTTTATTTACTGAATATAAATAATGAACTCCACAATGTCCCTATAGCTCCATACTAACTTTTCAACTTAAACTTTGACGTCAAGTCGGCACGGGTTATCGTTATCCGATCTCAATAATATTTAATATTTAAGTTTTTGGAGTCAAATGAAAAAAAAATGGAGGGTATGCGTTTTGAAATTCGAAAAAAAAAATTTCACCCTTATAGCCTGGGACACCCTAATGTATAATGATGTTGTGCCATGGTGGTTCATGGTGCCTTTATTTGTCTCTTTGTTCTATTATCTATTAGGTACTTATAAAGTATAAGGGGTGATATTTATTATATATTGATATATAAATTTTGAATAGGGAGTGTGTTTTGTATATTTTTGTGAGTGATGTACATTAAATTCTTGAAATATATGTACAGTAGGATAATCATAAGATTTTTTGAGAATCGTTTTAATAATTATTTTTTGTATGATTAATGGTTATACGGTGGACTTATAATTCTCTCCCCACCCGATTAACTATACTGTAAGAAGGACTGCACCAACGTATAATACACCATTTTAATAGTATTTTTGTTTATTTATATCAATTTGTTTCGCGAACAATGTTCTCATCTTCAGGATAACTGGTACACTAAAGGTAAATATAGATGTATATTTTGAAAGAGATACAGAAAAAGTTGGAAGGGGAGAGGCAGTTAGAAGAATTCTAACTCCTCTCCCCCCACCCCTTTCCAACTTTTTCTTCAACCCTTTCACAATGTAAATCTATATTATAGATTAGTATATTAGTTATCCGGACGATGATAAAATTGATAACTTAAATAAATTAATGTATCGCCACAAAGTTCACACCTTCTTTCAGAAGAACAATTATTCTTGGAAAAATTAATATATTATCAGATATTATTTACAACATTTTGGCATCGTTCTACAAGTTTTTCGATACCTTTGCAACAATAATCATTTTTACCCTTCATCGAATGCAAATACAAGGTGGTGTCGAAAATGCTTACTTTTGTCTAATTGACATTCCATTTTGAACGTCTCTAATTAATAAAATAATAAATGTAACATAAAAGCAAAAATAATATCTTACAGAGCGGAAAATATTATTTTGAATGAAGTACGACTTTTGCCAATTTGTTTTACTTTTGGGGCGCGAATTAAAATTTGAAAAAAAATACGCACATTACTTATATGTTCGTTTAAAACTCGCGCACAATTTGTTACGGTGCGCCTATTCATTACATCCATTCCGCATTTTAGGACAAGGAATTATGCATGACCTCGATAACGCATACAGGTATTTGGTTATTAGTTGGCATAGGCCTTAATTCTTGTTCGGAGATTCGTAAATTATTTTCGAAAATTAAAATGGTTCATTCTGGTGTTTATAGAATATGTCGGTAAAGTTTTACATATTGAGATATAAAATATTTAGATGTTTGCGAGAACTCCTGTGTACTGACCGGTTGACCGGATTTTATTGCAAATGAAAAAAACTTTAAACGATTATAAAGTATTATTTGTATATTTTACATATAAAACACGTAATATGTAAAATATACAGTGTGTCTTATAACTACTGGCAAAAACTTTACAGGTTGATTCCTGCCTTGACAATGAGTTGAACATATTCAAGCAACCATGACATAATGTCAATAGTTATGAAGATATGCAATATCAAAATTTGCATTTTTTTTTATTTCTGATTTATTTTTGCAAAAAGTTGAACACAGTAACTTAAAATAATAATGAAAAACTTAATTTCTTTAATAATAGTCGAATAAAATTGAATAAAGAATATTTTAACGAGATTTTTATCATTTAATATATTTTATTAAAGCGCTTATTGGATGAAGATTTGAACAGAATAACATTTTTACTACTAGCTACGATGAACCCTGTATATAAAGAAATTGGAATACTGTAAATAAATAGAGATAATATTAAATAAAATAAAAACTTCATGTGAATATTGGGTGTTTCCCTTATACTTTTATACCCTCTATCACTTCTTTGCTTGTTTTAATGAGATGAATCTTAATTATGCATATGATTTTTGATAAAAAAAAAAGTGTTTGATCGCCTGCCTTGATTAGGCTTTTTTAACTTCCGTAATTTTTCTAATTTTATCCAGTAGGCTGCTGAATATACATCTTTTCATTTAAGAAATACAATCGAATTAGTATGTGTGAAACGTGCATACAACGTACATTGTTTATATTAAAGGAAACGCATTTTTATTGTGAAGTTGCAATTTCAGAACGAAGTTCTGTGAATTATTAAACAATTTTTATTAATCAATTAGAAAAGACATACAGAAAAAATCAAATTAACGAAAAAATATTTTAACTGTCACCGGGACTCGAACCACGGACCTCCAAGTCTATCCGGGAAAAGCGCGTTATCCAATTTCGCCATGACAGTCTGGTAAGTTAACGAAAATTTTTCGACCTTACATGTAGTCTCTTTTTTTTTAATTGATCAACATTTTTATTCCATTTTTAAAGCATTCCACTTTTATATAATGCAATAGTCACGAATACCTTCGCGTATCTACCGCTAGAGGACGCCAGAAATTAATATTTCATTTTAATTTTTTGGAAACATTTGATACAACACATATATATTAAACGAAACACATTCTAATTGTGTAGTTGCAGTTTCAGAACAAAGTTCTGTGAATTATAAAAAAGTGGATTGCTTTAAAAATAGAATAAAAATGTTGATCAATTAAAAAAAAAGAGACTACATATAAGGTCGAAAAATGTTCGTTAACTTACCAGACTGTCATGGCTAAATTGGATAACGCGCCATTCCCGGATAGAATTGGAGGTCCGTGGTTCGAGCCCCGGTGACAGTTAAAATATTTTTTAGTTAATTTGATTTTTTCTGTATGTCTTTTCTGATTGATTAATAAAAATTGTACAATGTTTCGTTGTGTTAGTGTTTACAGATATAAAAACCATTCTGTCTCATACGCACGACTTACACATACTAATTCGATTGACTTTCTTAAACGGAAAGATGTCTAGTGATGTTGTGATGATGATGTGTTACTGTTTTGCGGTAAGAATATGTGTTTTGGCCTGTGCTATTCTCAGTTATAAAGCTATCCGTGTGTCTTTATTTAATTATTTGTATTATTGTGTTTGTCCAGTTCCAGATCAATAAATTTCAAACTTAATATTTTTCCAATACGAGGTGTGTTGCATGATCCATTTCAACTTCAATCGAGATTACATTAATTTTACACCCTGTTTTTCAGCGTGCGGGAAATTTGCTTGCACTATAGCGCGGTAAACTGAAATTAGGTTTCTATTACTAAGTACGAAAAAAGTAAACAATAAAAACCAATGTTCTTAGGTTTTCACGGCCACTCAGAATCTTCACGTCTGTGTTTACTGGGGTATTATGCCGTGTTGTTACGACCTTTCGGGCCGACGTTTGCCGACGATGGTCTCAAATTAAAAACATCTTGGTATCCGGCGCTTCAAAGTCATTCTCGTCGCAGACTCCGCAGAGATAGTGATCAGACAACAGATGAATCATACACACAACACAATACAACACATCATGACTTCGGCACGGTATTGCAAGCCGATACTTAACCACAACACCAACATTCAAGACAACACATCAGCCCTGATGATGGACCCTGCAATGGGATCCGAAACGTCGGCCCGAAAGGTCGTAACATCACGGCATAATACCCCAGTAAACACAAACTTGAAGACATAGACATCACCGGTTTTAAAATGACAGAAGTTTGTATTTTTGTTCGCGCGTATTTTAATATACTACTCATATCATAATACTTTATAATACCAGACTTTTTTAATCACGTTCCTGATAATAAATGTGTTTCGGGCCGCATATAAAAGCTTGGCGGGCCGCAGGTTGAGTATGGCTGGATTAGACCTTCTAATTGTCCAAATACATCTAAGTTAACTACGTTCGTTCTTTGGGCAAAAATTGCATGTTTACGTATGAAACATCTGCTATGGAAGGCATTTAATGAAATATGCTTTTGACTGCTGGATTCACATCACATTCAATTCAGAATGTCAGCCCTGATGATGGACCCTGCAATGGGATCCGAAACGTCGGCCCGAAAGGTCGTAACATCACGGCATAATACCCCAGTAAACACAAACGTGAAAAAATAAAAACCAAGTTTTTATAATACTCAATTTCTCATTTTCGGGTTTCGCGTCTACCATACGCGTTGAAATATCCATACAACGTGTATGAAAAAACATTGCAAATTGGAAAAATCCAAAATTATACTATAATTATTATTTTTTTTACGGAAATTTGATAGATCTTCTTGATCGTCTGCTTGCAAAGTTTCAGCTCGATTGGATCACGGGAAAAGGGTTAAAAATCGATAAAGGGAGTAATAAAAAATAGTGCCGAACGAATTCAAGAGTGGAGTTTGCAGATAAACAAGGCGATAGTTGTGCGGCCACTCCGGCCCGCGAGAAGTTCCGCAACGAGAAGAGACGCGCAAACACAGCGCGGACACAAAATGTAATAAAATCGTTGAAAAAGTTTTGAGTGGAGCGAAACTTGTACACTGTGTGGGACCGACGCAAACATACGACAAATATCTGGTAAAGCGGTCTGGGAAATAAAATGAATAAGCGTGCGTACAGACACTGCGATGGCGTTCGGGTCGCTTGACCTTTGACTACAGGCCGGTCATTTACTCTACACTTCGGTTTTTAAGGAATAAGTATGTATTTTACTTCAAAAAACATATTTAAAAAAAAAAAAAAATTGGGAAGAAAATTTTTGAAAAAAAAAATTTGGGCAAAAAAAATTTTGGAAAAAAAACTTACAGACGCTACACGAAGTTATGGGGACAGACATACAGACACAGAAAAATAGACGGATGGACGGACGGACGGACAGACAGACAACGAAATGTACAACGACTTGTAGCTCCAAGAAGCAATAACTGCGGTGAAGGATGTTGCCGTTCAACACAGAGACTAAATACAGAATATAATTTTTATTTAAACTTTGTAATATACACAATATAAGAGTTATTTATTACTTCTTTAGTTTTGAGAGAAGCAGTCCCAGAAATGCAGAAAAGTTTTCTGGGTCATTAAGGAAAACAAGTCGAGGATCGGAGAAGTGTTTTGAAATGCGTTATAAATTCATAAGTATATTTTCATAAATATAATTTTTAAGATTTCAACAGTTTAAACATTTTTCATTATTCATCTTTTATCTAAACCGAGTGGAGTAGGTTTGATTTGGTATCAATTATGGGGAATAGAATTTTCTCGCAATTGATCGAAGCGCTATTTAAGCAGCGTAAATTAGTGTGAATTAAGAAACAGTGTAGGTAAAATATTCTAGAAACATTTAATGACTATAAATTTAAAAACGTGCTCGAATTTAATTCATGTACAGTGACTTTTTATTTTATTTTTTCATTTATAGGTTTTCTTACAGCCATATATATACGACTATAATCTTAAAATATAAGAAAAACATATTTTGATATACTGAGCCTTGGGCCAATTAAAAGAAAACACATATTTGTAAGAGTAATGTACAAGGGTTGATAAAAAAAACAAAGTTTCAATAAGTAAGTTTATGTGAGTGTGTGTATTTGTGTGTTTTTATGTGTCCGTGTATGTATGCATATTTATGTGTTCGTGTAGTACGCATTCACATGCGTAAGTTAAAATATGTCTTCTCGTTATTAGTAACAGATTTTGTGAATTGCTCAAGACTTAAATGTAAAATAAAGCCATGTATTCACTAGGGGACAAATCGCAAAACATTCCGCTCGGCATGTCGCATCAACATCTACGCTCATGTTTCGGGGACAATGACGCGGTCATTTGACGTGTACACACCGAGACTCGCATATCTTGTCGCGGAAATGTCACCCGATGATTTTACGATGAGAGCTGCGGTATCTCATTTGGCGAAAACGGGGTTCCGCGCAATTCGAAATGTTTTTTTGGGTCGCAATTTCAAATTAACGAGGTTTTACTGTAGTAAATTGAATATTATTAAAAACAAGGTCCTTTTTGCAAATAATTATTGTTTTCCAGACGTCGCGGAAATATATCGCCCTATGAGATTATGATGACAGCCGCGTATCTGTTTATGTTAATGAGTTTATCGAAAAGTAAGAGGAGAAAAAAGAGTGCGAAATTATTTACTGCAAAGAGAAAGAAGGACGGACATTCTATGTGATCTTCGATCGATACAGCTCGATCAGTTCAAGAACGATTTCGTTTCCCCGCATTGTCATCTTGACAGATACAGCGCATGCGTATTCACTTGTAAACATACCACGTGGTACTGACGCTCCGCGGAATGTTGCAGTGAGTACGCTCGGGTACCGTGCGCGTGGCAACGTTGCCACGGCACGTAGAAATGCCGCGCTATGTTGTGCGCGACGTGGCGGAACAGTGCACGACGTTGCAACGTCACGTAGACTCTATGCCGCGCGTGCTGTTGAGGGACAATTTGTCCCCTAGTGAATACATGGCTTAAGATCTGCAAAGGCCGTGTCATAGATATCTAGAACACGGTTTGTAATACAGTTTTGCCGTAGTTTGTTCTCCAATGATTCAAGTAGAAAAGGCGTGGTACTCTTGTTCGTCTCTGCGGCACATTGAAATGTATCTCGTCTCTACGCTCGTCATAGACACACGATGTTGACCTTGGAACCCGTGCACCCGCCTAAGTCTGTTAATCTAGAAATCATTCCATAAATTTATTCGATTTGAGATACCTAGGCTTTATATTATACTTAATATTATTTACAATTTATTTATCTTTAAGACACTTTTTATTATAAATTAATTTATTTTTTATCATTAATTGTGTATTATGTAAAAACTTAAATTTATTGATTCGCGATATATTGTTAAACTAACTAACTTGTTTAAAAACTTGTTAACCTGGAACTTATTCCTAAAACAATATTTAGTGATTTGCGTTAGTCTGAATATTATTCTATATTTATTTTATCATTTATTATTTTTCATTATTAATTATTGATTAACTGTAAAAAATGTATTAAAAAAATTATTAATTATTAATCAATCGTAAAAAGTGTATTTTGTAACTATATCATATTCAAATGTTCACAAAAAATTCATTCTTTGTACTTTAATGTTACTCTAGGACCAATCTGTTAAGGTCATTAATGACCTGTTGAGGGTCTGTTTGTTAAAAAAAGTATCGAGTTTAAAATTTCTGGTGAATCTACTATTTTCAAACTAAGCTAAACGCTTGTGCTATGAAAATAGGACTAACTTGCTAGTCTGGGCTGAGATTCGAACCCGCGACCTTTGGATCACGAGGCGAGTGTCCTAACCACAAGACCAACAAGCTACACTGCTAGTTTGCAAGCTACTTTGAAAAGATATTTCATATCGCTTATCGTCTGCCTGTCTTCAAGAGTAGTTATCTCGCGGTGCTTAAATGCCTCGGCATGGTTATCGAAATAAACATGTTTTTTAAAATTCATTGTTTTTGAGAAAGTCTGCTGAATGCATTCAAGACGTTTATTATGTACTAGCGGCCCACCCCGGCTTCGCACGGGTATTTAACAAAAGTTTCAAAAATTATAAATTTTAACACACACGCTCACATACACCATTCTTTTTGCGTCGGAGGTTACTAAAAAGAGTACATTATAAAGAAAGTTTGGATATTATTATTTTAATGAATTTTTTCGTTATTATTTATTATTTCTTTTGTTATTTTTTAATATTTGATTATTTTGTATTTATTTCTAATATTTGTAAAAAGATTATACAAAACATAAGCTATTAAATTTATTAGGTCAGAGCTTCCCTGTAAACGATATTTGATGTTGTTTTATTTTGTGGCAGCAAAATAAATTGTTTTTGAGGAGCTCCGACCCGCGATAGGCCAACATACAGTTGGCCATCAATAAAATATTATTTTCGTAGGTCCATCCCTACTAATTCGAAGGTTTGGCCTTGGGAAATATGTTTTTACCGGAAATTGAAGCCGTTTAAACGGGATTGGCAGGTCAGTTGGGATCATCGGTATCCTCGGTATTTGAGCTAGTTGACCAGCTGCTGGGCCGGTGATAATGGTCGCTACAATTAAATTGTCCCTCAATTCCTTAATAAGCAGCCTCGTCTCATTGCACAGCTCGGGGGGCTTATATTTTTCAAAAGCGTGATTGGATTTCCGATTTTTAACGTCAATTCGTGTGGTGGCAGTCCAGAAGGGTTTAGTGAATTTAAAAATTCCTGTGGATAATGGACTGCGTCTTCGATATTAGTCACGATGTCGATTGATTTGTAGTTTTTTATTTGGCCGGGGACTTTTTGAATAATCAGATTATTTATTTCGTTGACAGCATCATTCCTAGGTGACACTATTGCCCTAGTTGCCATAGCACAATGAAAGTCCTTTTCGTGTAAAATCTCGATGTCAGGGTATATTGCATCTATTAAAATTTGGCCTAGAGACTCATCTAGGAGGATGTCACAATTTCTGCTTATATTCGGAGTGGGCAAAATTCTTTCCCCAAGTTTTAACAGTTGTTGCGGGAAATCACTATCTGTGTTTCCATGAAGATGAGCTCTCATATTCGTCCGTAATTTTAAATTTTTAATCGAAGTCCATAAGGGAGACGATTTTAAGCATGCTTTGATGATATCTGCTCCCGTACCTCTGTTAATGACGGGAAGAGTCTATCGGAAATCTCCAGCAAACACAAAAATTATCCCGCCCATGAGAGCAGAGAAGTTTCTAAGATCTTATAAGGTTCTGTCCTCGGCCTCTATATGGCTCTATGGCTCATGGTGCATTCATCCCACATAATATATGTAGATATTCGTCTTGGCATATCCTTTTGGCCCTCGTGGCCCCTAGGTCTCATCAACACTTTGGCCACGAGGGTCAAAAAGGATACGCCAAGACGAATATCTACAGGAGGAAATGATAACACTCATCTACAAGCATCCGATAAACATTAATAGAGATGATGGTCTCAAATTAAAAACATCTTGGTATCCGGCGCTTCAAAGTCATTCTCGTCGCAGACTCCGCAGAGATAGTGATCAGACAACAGATGAATCATACATACAACGCAATACAACACATCATGACTTCGGCACGGTATTGCAAGCCGATACTTAACCACAACACCAACATTCAAGACAACACATCAGCCCTGATGATGGACCCTGCAATGGGATCCGAAACGTCGGCCCGAAAGGTCGTAACAACACGGCATAATACCCCAGTAAACACAAACTTAAAGGCCCATTTTTGCGGATAGAAGATGTAGATTTTTGCTCAAGATTTACAGATAGCGGAAGTTTAAAAGTAGAATGAGCAGTTTTTCCATCCTTTAAGAGAGTTGCAGCAATTCCTGACGAAGCAACTGCTATCGCTATCTTCCCTGATTGTCTTATCTTAGAAAGTATCAATTTTTGCAAGAAACGTCTTTCCAGTGCCACCTGGCGCAACCAAAAAAAAATTTTTCTTTTTTTATTATTCACGCTATCGACTATTGTCTCAAAAGCATGTCTTTGATCTGGGACTAATTTTGGCAGGTTTTCATTGACAAAAGCGGTCAAATCATTTGTATTATAGTTATGTGCCGTTGTATCTGTAGCATTGTTTTCTGTACGAACTGAAGAAGGTAATCCAAAATCACTTTAGCTTTTATCATTTAATTGTAATAGTTTATTTTCTATTTGTATCAAACCTTTGTTATAAATGTCCTCACTTTATGATAAGGCGAAGTCTTTATTTTGCTGCCTGATTCTGTGTCTAATATCTTCACATAAATCGTTTTTGAAATTGTCCCATAATTTTAATCGTTCTGATGGCTGACACAATAAAATGACTACAAACAACTCTCTCAGTTGTACTGGATATTGCGAAAGCGATGTTTCTCTCAGAGTATTTTCCCAATGGTCATGGTTTTGTAGCAAACCTCTGTCACGGCAAACTGCTTGATAGGTCTCTTTGAGAACTCCGTTAACGATTTTTAAGTACTCGATGAGGTTGGACCGCGTACGTGATGCAGCAACATCCTAAGATAAAAACACTCTGATTGAGAAGGATGTACACCGTAGACTCTTCCTAAAGCGGCATCATTTTTTATGCCTGGATGGCCAACTACGTCCTCACCACGCCTCCTTCTTGTTAATTTATTATTGGCCCATGTGTTGTATTGCGCGATTTCGAGGTGTAGAAGTGTCTTTGCGAATTCATCTTCATGACAGAGCTCAAAGAAAGCGAGCAAAGTAATTTTACGTGGTTTGTGGGCCACTTTTTCAGCCGTTTCTGCGGTAAAATGTGATTTATTTGGTTAAGTATTAATACCCAGGTACGAATAATGTGGCCTAGTTTGTACCGGCGCGGCGTTACATGTTTTAACATGATACGCACTCGTGGTCATTTTCCACTTTTCAGAGGGCGGATCCCCGGCTACGATCGCCGTTTTGACGTGCTATCAAATAATTTTCTGAGCGATGATCACTAAGGGGTGGGGGTGGGAAAATTTAAAATGAAACATTCAAGTTTGAATTGTACATGTATTCAAATTATTGAAAAATTGTCATAATCTTAAAATCTAGCCTTAAGTCTAACCTTATATCTCACCTGTCTACCGTCGTGAACCTGGCGACGTCTTGGTCGCGGCGTCGCGGCGGCGAACGCGACTTCATGGCGTGAGGCCCACCTCACGCTGGTCTCCTTCTGCGCTGGCAGCGGGGCTGGTATCGCCCTGATAACCAGCTGACCATCTCCAATGGTCTTCGGCTCTGCCCTTGTCCTCTTCTTCTATCCATAACAGCGGCCACGTCAGGCTACATTAATCCACCTGACGCCGCTATTGGTGGACTTCAGATGTCCTCCTCAGCCTGCTTGACTATCGCCTTGACAGTCAAGATCATGTCAGACCACCCGGCTCTTCAGGGAGTCTTCTTCCTCCGCTGGGGCTTCTCGGCATGGTCCTCTCGACTGTCGCTCTGACTAGCCGAGATCTCTCCCCTCTTTCTTCTCGGCACTCCTTCCGCGGTTCACTTAATTGATGGTCGGCCGACAGCCATCTCATCACTGCCGGCCGACGCCGTATTTTACATCACAACTCCACTTCCAACTAACTACTGTCTCACTACTGTCCGTGCTGACTACTAACTCCCAACTCACTACTGTCCTTCTAAACTTCCAACTCCCAACTGCCTGTGGGAGTGGCCATGCAGGGTTTTTATACATTTCAACGTCTGCGCACCTCCCTTCAACGTTTTTGGCCACTTCCCTTCTGTTCAGAACTTAATTTTTATATGTTAGGCTTAATTTTTGGTCACGCCTCTTAATATTATTTTACTTAATTAACAAGATTACAAAGAAATAAACATCTTAAAATTACTACAACATATAAATAATTTTACATAATGTTAATTACATTAAAAATTATTTTATTAACACACAACATAAAATTATTATTAATATACCTAACATACAATTACATATACACTGTGTAATTAACTATACAATTACCTAAATCTATACAATAAAATGCAACTTAGGATACGTTATTTCATAACTTATTTTCGGTGGTCACCCGAAATATGACATAATCACTAGCAAAAATAATATTACTACAATTAGATTACATACAATTGAAAATTTTATAATTATGTACATTTAAAATTAATAAAAGAATGCTAATCATTGTTAAATTTAATCTACCTATAATTATCTATTAAAATACCGCAATCCAGCTAACTTTTTATTGCATATATTTTATTATTAATAATTATAGTCTAATCAAACAATAAACAGAATGCGCGTCTAGGTACATATGGCTTTTGGACCACCAATACGATATATTGCCGTTGAAGACATACCCATCGAACGGAAGCGAAGCTGTCACCCAAAGAAATCTACGGGATTTTTCTACAATGCGTGGACGGGCTGGTGAACCATGTTAACTGTCGATTTTAGAAAACTAATTGCTTCCTTATAGAGACAATTGTGGACCTTCCTAAAACAACGAACCTCGGTAGTTAGCGCCGAATTCGCAGAAAATTAAGTTAAAACCATGTTCTCTGTCTCTTTAGAAATTAATGGCCTTTTTTAAAACAAACACTCCACACGTGTCCCGGCCGAATGAACAGGGTATCCTTAGAACAAAAGGCATTTTAAAATTATTGAACCGTTGGCTTCGAAATCTTGCAAAAAAACGACCACCCCAGTTGTCGGAAATAAATACAGTCGAATTTGGCGCGTTTTCACAATAATATTAATATGAATACATCAAACATAAAAAGTAGTTATTGTGACATAACTGTAGTAGTTAGACATATTGTATCACGGATTTTTTTGTAGATATTGATGTCCTCTATAAAACAGTAGTACATCATTTTGCGCTGTTGTTAGTAATTTCCGCAGCGTACGCGATATAAGTTTTTTTTTGATATTTTTTTCACATGTTGGGTTACATTATCGAAGTTTTCATACGGATTACTAACTTTTTTGAAAATATTCTATAGTTTTATGTTCATCAGGGATAATGTAGGATTCTAAATGTGAAAGAATTTTTCAAATCGGTCCAGTAGTTTCGAAGCCTATTCAATTCAAACACACAATCAAATCTTTCCTCTTTATAATATTAGTATAGATATTATAGATTTCGTAATGCGGAGACCAAATTGGTGACGCAAATTGGTGATGCTAGGTACATAACAGGAAAATATGTATTTTAAAGACGAACTGCTAGAACGAAGTGCTATTGAACGGTTTAGTCAAATCGACAACTGGTAGAGTCCGTTCACGTTAGGAAAGCCACTTGCATTAGTGTAAGTAACAGTGCGATTACAAAAACTAGTAACATTTTTTTTTTTAAATATAGTTTTTAAATTATTTTTTTAAATATATTTTTATATATTATATATATTTATGTATTTGCGTCTGTATAGACGCAAAAAAAATAAAATATTGTTTTAGTTTCTAAACCAAAATAAAATAAATTAAGCATGCGTACAAGTATTACAAAAAACTAATTCCGTTTTCAAAATTAATATGATTTTAAAATTGTTATTAAAGAAAATGAAAACATTGACTATGGGCTTATTTAAATAGAATTCTCTAAATTGGAATTTTTAATATATAATATATATATATATATATCTATAATATATATATATATATCTATTATATCTATAGGGTGTGTGTATGTAAGTACAAGTCAGATAGTTACGCTAGAGACACTGGTTTTGGTCTCAGATTTCAAGCGATATTGGAAATCCTATGACTTTGGAGTCGGGACCGCTCGACGCGGTATAGGAGTCATCCGCCGATCCAGGCCACAGCGACACATTCCCATAATCGTATCTTTAAAAAAATATTAAACAAAGAAACGACCGCTCCGCGTGACTGCCAGGGTGCTACTGACGTGACCAGTGGAATAACTTAAAAAAAGGAATACCACTACACACTTTACGTGTTACAGAGGGTATCACATACACTTATGCAAGTGGCTTTCATAAAGTGAACGGACTCTACAAGCGATGGCGCGGGGAACGAGGGCGGCGCGGGTATTCTCTTTTCTATGGCGCGGGTGTCCAGCCAGAGCTTAGTTCATCATTTTCAAATGTTCCTGAAAACATGAATAAAAGTGTAAATGCTGGTAAGTTGACGATTTTTCAGTTACACCGTGATATACCGTGATTCATACTATTAAGTTTCTAAATTAATACACATTATATCAATATTGCCTTTTTGTTTTAGTAAACAGTTGTGAACGATGGACGTTTATATACTTAGGACGTTTTTTGACGGAGAGGTTTAGAAATGCATTTTAGGAGTGAAAATACGATTGGTGTAATAAATATTCACAGGATAATCGTTCTTTCTGTAATAATAAACAGTAAAAAGTAGAAGCCTTATGATACATTAAGACGATTTTAAACGAACGTTATCGAACTTCTACACGTTTTATGTTAATATAGGACGTTTTTCTACGAAATCTGTGATACGATTTGTTGGTTCGATGTTAACCTGTTAACCGGGTGAGTCTCTTTTTAATTACGCACCTAGACTAAATACCCGCACGCGCGGCCGAGTATAGACGAAGTCATAATACTCCCGATTCCTTTGTTCACGATCACTATATAAACGGTAGTCTCCAGAGCAGACCATCTCACTCCTGCGGGCTTTTCGGATACGGCGAAAGCCCTCTTCGTTATACATCTCACTTTGACGTGAACCGCTTATACTGAATACGCTAATTATTGACATATGTCATATGAATTTCGAATTTCGTATTTCGAATTTCGAATGTGTGTGTGTATGTGTTATCTGATTTCGACGATATAGATGCAGAAACAAGGACGGCCCAACTGCCTAGAGGATAAATAATATATCACAGGTTAGTGGTTATCTTGCGGCTTGATTTTGGTTGACTCATATGTGTTCTTCAGGGAAAAAACGTAATTTGATATTGAAAACGTATCTTAAGAGGCATTAAGTTCACCCGGCGGATAACTTTTTTTTTTTTTTTTTGTGTCCAAAATTTATACGTTGTCCACCCACACACCAAATACATTGGTCTATCTTCGAGACGGATTTTCCGAGCAGAACATAAATCTATATTATAATTTCGCCAACCAATGTCGTTTCTGCATTTGGATGATGATTTCTATTTGTATACAATAATTTTGCCAAGTTGCTTATCGAGTCCAATGAATACCATCAGAAGATGCCAGGCATCGAATACCATCATACCTGGATCAGAAGATGCCAGGTTCGAATCCTGGCAGGAGAATTTTTTTTACGGTCGAGAATATTTTTTTTTTGTTAAAATTTTTATTACATTTTTGGTTTTGAACATTCATTTTTTATATTAATTTTTTTATGTAACAAACCAAATTAAACAAAGAATATTAATTACCCTATTACGCCAACCAATGTCGTGTGTTTCTGCATTTGGATGATGATTTCTATTTGTATACAATAATTTTGCCACGTTGTTTATCGGGTCCTGTGGCGCAATGAATAACACGTCTAACTGCGGATCAGGAGATGCCAGGTTCGAATCCTGGCAGGATCGAATTTTTTTTTACGGTCGAGAATATTATTTTTGTTGAAATTTTAATTACATTTTTGGTTTTGAACATTCAAATTTGTTTATGTAAAAATTAAACAAAGATTAATTTTTTATAATGTTGTATAAAAGTAATCAACACTGCAAGAAGAGAAGAGAGTACGTACCTACCTATCAAACTATGGTTTATTCCGCTCTGACTTATTAATCGGTTAGAAATTTTGAATAAATACTTTGTTTTAATTATATTTAAACTACCCGTAATTAAAAGTGGAAATTTACCAGATACAATTGACCGCGAAGCGGCTGACGTAGGCATAGGTAAACAATTGTTTGCTGCACAGCAAACACATTTGGCCGCGAAGCGGCTACAATAGCAAAAATTGAAGTTTGCCAGATACAATTGGCCACGAAGCGGCCACAATAGCCGCCCGCAGGGCCTAGCAGTAAGCAATCGGCGAAGCCGATTGCTTTCCTGCTAGTATAATTATATATCATAAACCAAATACATAGGTACTTATTCGAGCGGATTGTTCCGAGCGGAACATTTTTAAATACCTACATCAATATAATTATAGCATAAACCAAATACATTGGTCCTTATTCGAGCGGGTTATTCTGAGCATTTTTAAACACTTACATTTTTAAATACCTACATAAATATAATTATATCATAAACCAAATACATTGATCCTAATTCGAGCGGATTGTTCCGAGCAAAACAAAAATATAATTATAAACCATTAACCAAATACATTGGTCATTATTCGAACGGATTGTTCCGAGCAGAACAAAAATATAATTATACATCATAAACCAAATACATTGGTCCTAATTCGAGCGGTTTGTTCCTAGCGGAACTTTTTTAAATGCTTAAATAATTATATCATAATCATAACATATTGATCGTTCTTCTTGAGAATTGTTCCTTTAAATTTAACATTATTAAATACTTATAATCATATATCACACATATGATTTGTTACGTTTTATACGAAAATAATTAGAATACATATTCAGGTACCTACCCACATCTAAGTTTCGTAATTGGAGTAACTTTAATTTCATAATTTTTTAAAACTGGTAAATAATATTAGGTCCTTACATATGAAATTGGCATTTAGTATGGGAGGAACATAAAGACGATTTTTTTTTATTATAATATATTTATTTAATCAAAGTATGTACCATTGCTATCTACGCACTTTTGCCATCTCATAGGTAGTTCATCGATCCCTTTACTAAAAAAACCATTCGGACGGGAATCAATAAAATCTTTGAAGGCGGTTTGGACTGCCCCATTGGAGTTGAATTTTTTCCTTTGCAAGAAGTTATCCAAATTTCGAAAAAAATGGTAATCTGTTGGGGCAAGGTCCGGAGAGTACGGTGGATGTCTTAGACATTCCAATTGAAGCTCCTCTAATTTGGTAGCCGTCTGTTGTGCAGTGTGTGGTCTAGCGTTATCATGAAGCAGCAGTGGCCTAGAGCGATTAACCAGCCTCGGTTGTTTAGCAGCTATTTTTTCCATCATGGTTTGCAGTTGCTGACAATAGACATCTGCCGTAATCGTCTGGCCAGATTTAAGAAAGCTGTAGTGAACGACACCAGCACTAGTCCACCAAACTCTCACAAGTAACTTTTTTGGAGTCAATTTTCGCTTGGGGCATGGTTTGGCTGGTTCGGCAGGGTTCAGCCATTGCGATGAGCGCTTCCGATTATCGTACAGTATCCACTTTTCATCACAGGTAATGATTCGATTTAAAATCCCTTCATTATTGTGCCGGTTGAGTAATGCAACGCAGCAGTCAACGCGCGTTTTTTGATTTGCTTCACTCAATTCGTGAGGTACCCACCTTTCAAGCTTTTTCACCTTACCAATTTGCTTCAAGTGGATTAAAACAGTTTTATCACTAACACCGCAGCCTGCAGCTAACTCGGATGTGGTTTGCGATGGATCCGCTTCCACAATAGCCTTCAATTCTTCATTATCAACTTTGGTCTCCGGCCGTCCACGGGGCTTGTTCTGCAGGTCGAAATTTCCAGAACGAAAACGTTGTAACCAAAAACTATAAATTTGGATTTGGAATTCCTAACCAAAGAGAAGATATTTGAGATCAAATTTGCCAGTATGGCAAAACGCCAATTTCATATGTAAGGATCTAATATTAATTATTATTTAAGGGTTATTTAGAGTTACGTATTGAATTAAATCGGCTAAAAAGTATTTTTAAATTAATTGCTCATATTAATTCTTAAAATTAATTAAAATGCAATTGGACGATTCAGATAGGACTTTCGTCCTTTTGACCGCAAAAAGAGATCGATTATTCTCACGGATGAATGAATGAATTCAATTGTCCAGTAATATTACAAATAGATTAAACGAGGACTTCATGGCTCGATCTGAAATACTAAAGGATATGCGAAATCAGTTTGAAGTTATTTTATATGATATTAAGGATTTTTCTTTAAGAAGAAAACCAGGATCCAAACCGGATTTTCAGCCGTTGGATGCGTTTGACGACTTATATGTCCGTGTAAAACATTGTCGTAATAACATCATTCAAACTTCATCGAGAATAAATATTAATTCACGTGATTCGAATAAAAGACGCGTCATTAACCTGCCACCGATCGAATTACCCAGTTTCGACGGCAAAACAGAAAATTGGCCCAAACTCTACGAATCTTTAAAGGCAAACATACATCATAATAATAACTTGACGGACTTGCAGCGTGTACAATTCCTAATTGGTAAACTTACGCATAGTGCGCTAAAGATCACAGCAGGCATTGTTCCCACTTGTGATACCTATAATATAATCTGGAATACTTTGGTTAACAAATTTCAAGATAAACGTGCATTAGGCACACATTATCTATACTATCTATACTTATAATATTATAAAGAGGAAAGATTTGATTGTGTGTTTGAATTGAGTAGGCTCCGAAACTACTAGACCGATGTGAAAAACACATTTCACATTTAGAATCCTACAATATCCCTGATGAACATAGGCTATAGAATATTTTCAAAAAAGTTAGAAATCCGTATGAACACTTCGATAATGTAGCCCAACGTGTGAAAAAAATATCAAAAAAAACCTTATGTCGCGTACGCTGCGGAAATTATTGACAATAGAGCAAAATGATGTACCACAGTTTAATAGAGGACATCAATATATACAAAAAAATCCGCGATACCATATGTCTAACTATTACAGTTATGTCTTTTTATGTTAAAATATGTAACGCCGCGCCGGTACAAACTAGGCCACATTATTCGTACCTGGGTATTAATACTTATCCAAATAAATCACATTTTACCGCAGAAACGGCTGAACAAGTGGCCCAAAAACCACGTAAAATTACTTTGCTCGCTTTCTTTGAGCTCTGTCATGAAGATGAATTCGCAAAGACACTTCTATACCTTGAAATTCCGCAATACTACACATGGGCCAATAATAAATTAACAAGAAGGAGGCGTGGTGAGGACGTAGTTGGCCATCCAGGCATAAAAAAAGATGCCGCTTTAGGAAGAGTTTACGGTGTACATTAGTGTGTCCCGTTCATGTATGAGAAAAAAAAATTTTGAGCTACACAATCGCAAGAGGTATCAAAATTTGCGTAATTTTACACAGATTGCGAAAAAGGTAAAAAAAAA
The DNA here is from genome assembly GCA_016648135.1 of Agrypnia vestita. Lineage (NCBI taxonomy): Eukaryota > Metazoa > Arthropoda > Insecta > Trichoptera > Phryganeidae > Agrypnia > Agrypnia vestita. The sequence continues at coordinate 17,262 of JADDOH010013218.1, read as the reverse complement.
ATAAAATTCTCTTTCATCTTGTGGGCTCTACCGAGCTTTGAAGTTTTGTAAATTTTACGTTTTTATGGAGTTAAAGCGTTTGCCTAAAATAATTTAAAAAATCAAGTTTAAAAGGTATTTTATTATTGAAATTAAAGAAACAAAGCACAAAAAAATTAAAGAAACAAAGTATATATTATAATCAATGACAAAAACTAAAAATTTTAACTTATTTTTGTGTCCAAAATTTGGCATTTCTGCTCGAGATTGCATTCTGGATCTAATAAATCCATCTTTAGAAGTTACGTCAGATACACTTTGTGAGGTGTCTGTTATATTCTCTAGGACCCGAAGTGCAATCATCTAATGTCAAGAATAAATGACGAAGGGGTAACTCATTGACATGCTGCATACAAACACACCATTGTAATGGTCTCTCCAAATACTGCTCTAAATATTGAATCACGCCAGCCTTCCAATCGGTGTTAGTTGCAGTTCCGTCACATTCAACGCAAATCACGTCATATAAATTAAAACCTCGACCCACTACTTAAGTTGTGATCGAAGTAAGAATTCCCTTTGCAGTGCCACGTCTTTCGGTATTGTGTGTCCCAAATAAATTGATCCAGGTTGTGCTAAAATTGAGATGTGGTCTTCTAAAACTTCTTTGCGATGGTCTTTTCGTCCATCAAAGTAAGTTTATTATTTTTTTATTTTTTATTTAATTAATAATATATATATAATTTTTTTTCTACAATCTTACATAAATGTTTACAAATCTATATTTTTTTTGTGTGTATACCTCACCAAAAAGAATTATATTCTTGTAATGTAATGTATAATGCTTGTGATGAATCACCTGTTTCTATAGATTTTTTTTTATTTTAATTTTTATTTTTAATTCTAAGATGATTTAAATGCTACGCGGGGAACATTGAACTAAACCTACCTAGCGGAGTATTGAAGCTACAAAAATTTGGGAATGATGAAACGCTAGTATTGGGAGGGAGTTGGTAGCGATTGATCGGATGTAGGCTACGGGCAGTCACTATTTAATTCTTGTAAATCATATTAATCTTGTGGTGAAGGCTAGAATTATAGGTAAAACCGTGTTTGGTACAAATGGTTGACGATCGATGCGATCCGAGCGGTCCACATGTGTTCCCCATAAAATATATCGAACATGGTTTTCACGGATTTGGGTCGCGGATATGGCTTTTGAGCTATTAAAAAAACGATTAACGTCTACCCAAGGTGACGATGATATTGACATTTCCACGAGGTTTCTGAATTATGGGCTTTTTTACTGGATTTTTGAAACCGTTTAAATGACGTAAATCGTCATCTCAAGTGGATTTCCCGCGCGACAAAGAACACAAGGACGTATGCAAAAACAAGGAAGGCAGGCACTAATTAGTGAGATCGCGAGAGGAAGCGCCCCATAAATAATTTAAAGAAATTGGCCGCGAAGCACAGTTTATACGTATACGATGTACCAGGAGGGGTGACCTTAACTGGGTGAGGAGCGAATAATGATTCATTTTCGTGAATTAGCGGGAGTCGGGTAACGTAGGCAGATAGGAAAGTTAACTATAATTCTATTATATTTATCTGTAGACTAACGCTTTTACAACAGATAGGTAATTGCGCAATGACGGCATATACAGTTAGGAAAGGGATAACGATAACGTGTAAGCATATTAATGGCACAACAAGAAAAGAAAATACTCAAATATAGATACAATATATTAACTATGTAATCACTACAAACCTGTCCGACATTAGCGTAGCGACTTCGTAGCGTAGTCAAAACTGATAACGTGTATACGATTGGCTATTCTAGCTCAGACTTTACCGGGTTGGTAGTAATAACCCACAAAACATAATTGGAACAAGTGTATCTAGGTAAAAATATTGTAAATAAAATAATATAAATTTGCGGCCCATATACACACGAAATAAAAGGATAAAGCGTATGGGGATCTTATGGGTGGATGGATAAATGAAACAAATATATATGGGAGTAAATGTAATATAACGCGAAAAAGCAAGTATATAAATACCAAAAACATAGGAGAACATAGTGTGATAGAAATTCAAAGACGGGAGGAACAATAATGTGAAGTGGAACGGATATAGCAAGAGCATGTAATAATGATATACGTACAAATACAGACAACTACTACGACAGAAGGTGGAGTCAACTGACAGATCTAAGAGGATGTGTTTTTTTTTTGCCAAACTGAATCTAAGGAACAAAGATTTGGGTATCAAAGAAAGTAGGATATTGAAAATCCTGAAAACACACGACTTAGGACCTTTAGCTGCTGGGAGGGGTATTAGAGGCAACGCGGAAGCAGGATTGGGAAAGTCGGTGTGGACGTCTACGGAGGTGCGAGATCCACGTCGGTTTCTTTTTTGGGGTGATAGTTACCGTCGACTTAGAGTGTCTCAGTGTTTGAAAATTATAGTAGCTTCAAGTGAAAGTGGTGCACGGGTTATTATACTCTTCGACATTATTGATTGCTCACGATAAAAGAAAAGGGTGATTTTATTTTATAAAGGTAATAAATTTGGCATATTAGAACTTCGGAAATAACTGCGTTTTATTTAGTTGATTAGTCCGGCATATATAGAACTGGTATTTACAGATCCTCGGAATTAGCCGTGTGTCATAAAGATGCCTAATTTTATGCTAAACACGCGGGAAATTGTTAAAAGATAAAGGATTTGTCACTAATAGATTCGATTCTAAATAAGTCTTATAAAAATACCTATCTTTTGCTAAATACGCGAGGTCACATTTTAATTTTTACACTTGTAAGGCGTATAATATTTCGTTATATGAAATGTTTCGATTAGACCGGATTTATTTTAGTTATTGAAAGAATATTTAGTTTATTTTAATATTTTTTTTTGTTTATGTTTAATAGTAAGAGTCCATTAAAATTATAGCGAATAAATTCCGGGATTAAAATAACGTCATGTGAAAAATATATAGTAGGTTCTCGCGGAGTTTAGGTCTAGTCTAGAATAACCTAGGTTTCCATTTTGTTTAAAATTTAGGGAACGGGGTTTATTTACGGTTTTACAGATGCATAAATTTCATTATTCTAAAAAATTATATAAAATAATCTCGTGAGGATCGGGGTTTATTTACGATTTTACAGATGTATAAATTTCATTATTCTAAAAAAAAATTATATAAAATAATTTCGTGAGTATCGGGGCATATTTACGATTTTACAGATGTATAAATTTCATTATTCTAAAAAAAATTATATAAAATTATTTCGTGAGGATCGGGGCTTATCTACGATTTTACAGATGTATAAATTTCATTATTCTAAAAAATTATATAAAATAATTTCGCGAGAATCGGGGCTTATTTACGATTTTACAGATGTATAAATTTCATTATTCTAAAAAATTATATAAAATAATCTCGTGAGGATCGGGGTTTATTTACGGTTTTACAGATGTCCAAATTTCACTATTTTATAAAGTATATAAAATTGCTTTCGTTTGGCCTGGGTTATCTTGTATTATATGGAAACATGAATCTCGCGCTATTAAAATATATATAAATGTTTCATTAGGCCGGGTTCATTTTGCGCGTTGGAGAAAGTATATAAGCTTCGCGGGTTTAGCCTTAATAAAAATTGTTTTCGTTTAGTCCGGGTTGCCTTATAACGTATGAAAAACATAGATCTCGTGCTATTAAAACATATAAAATGTTTCATGAGGCCGGGATTATTTTGCGCGTTGGGGAAAGTATATAAGATAAAAATATGTTTAATTTGGTTCGGATTATTTTATATTTTATGAAAGATATTTGCCTCGCGGACTTAAACTATGAAAAAAAATGTTTCAATTAGTTCTGGTTATTTTATACTTTAGGAGTGATGTAAACTTCGCGGTTGTGATCGTATATAAAAATTGCGTTCGAATAGTTCGGGTTACTTTGTATTGTACGAAAAAACGTAAATCTCGCGTATAAAAACGCGTATAAAAAAAAAACGCATATCATGTATTCAAACATATAAAAACTTCTAGTACATTGTTTCGATAGACCGGGGTTGTATTATACTTATAAAGATGGAATAGGATAGGGCCTCGTTATATTGAAAATATATAAAAATCGCCTGGGGCCGGGTCTTTTTATTTATAAACTATATAAGATTTCGTTGCATTTAGTTATATAAAATGCTTTCGTTTAGAATTCGCGTCTTGTATTATAAATATGAAACGTATAAATTTCGTTTTGAGCTATACGAGATGTTTCGCCGACTCGGGATTATTTTAATCATATATAAAATATAGGATCCCGTTTTTAAACTATGTTAAAATGTTTCGTTTAGAATTCGCGTCTTGTATTATAAATATGAAACGTATAAATTTCGTTTTGAGCTATACGAGATGTTTCGCCGACTTGGGACTATTTTAAGCATTTATAAAATATAGGATCCCGTTTTTAAACTATGTTAAAATGTTTCGTTTAGAATTCGCGTTTGTATTATAAACATGAAACGTATAAATTTCGTTTTGAGCTATATGAGATGTTTCGCCGACTCGGAATTATTTTAAGCATATATAAAATATAGGATCCCGTTTTTAAACTATGTTAAAATGTTTCGTTTAAAATTCGCGTCTTGTATTATTATTGTGAAACTTATAAATTTCGTTTTGAGCTAAAAAACATATGAACATAGGAACACTACAGTTTTAATCGCTATTTTGTTTGCTATTTATTTTTATTTATTTATTTATTTATTTATTTATCTTCATCTTGTCAGGAGATGGAGCCGCTCATCTCACTAGGGAGAACCTGTACCGAGATGAGCAGCTGAACAATATAGTTAGAACAAAAAATAATAAAGATATACAACAAAATACTATATAACTATAAAATTAATTAATTAATTAATTGAGTATATAAATATAAAATGTGGATAATAAGAACAGAATATACTGTAAAATACAAAAGCAATAGTGAAAGTAGAGTAATATATATAAAAATCATATGCATGGATAGTAACAAAATGTATATATATAATAGCACAGTTAAAAGTATATTTAGGTATGTACCTATATAAGAGAATTAAATGAATGTTTGTGTATATTAAATAGTGATAAGAAATGAAGTTTAATGAGCAATAAATTATGACCTGTTTTCGGCAATTGGGTATTTGTGCAAATGCAGGTGACAACAATGTCCTCTCCAATAGTGTTGTGTAAAAAGTTAAGAGTAGGGTGTCCACACTGACTATGACAGAATGGACATCAAAGACATTTGGATATCACTTCCATCAGTCTGCATAACACCCTTAACCATTTTTTAAAAAAGTGACAGAGTGTTTGCACTCTTAATATTTTCGGGAAGAGCATTGAAGAACAAAGGAGCCTTGTAAAAAAACTTCTTTATCCAAACACTGTCTTGGCATTTATTGGCTGATACATTAAAGAAGTGGACATTCTAGTATGGTGCATTTGCTGGGTTGGTTTAATAATAATTTCGATTTTATAGAATTTGCACAGAGTTTGAATAATGGCAAGCTGGCTGACAGTCATGATTTTATTTTCGCTGAATAAAAGTTGTGAGGAGTACATATAGATGTGATCTATCTGTATCCGAGTTACCTTGGCAAACGGACACATGCCGGAGTAGAGGTTGGGAGCGGCCAGCACGGACGCCGACCAGACGGCGTGGATGAAGGTGACGTGGCTGAAGTAGGCGGAGTCGCTGCTGGACATCTCCAGCAGGACGTCCCTCAGCTCGGCCACCAGCGGGGTCTGCGGGGCCATCAGCCTCGTGGCCCAAGCTCGGGCAGACAGATCTCTGCAAGATAATCTCTGCATTATCCTTGGCTTTACCCAACCGAGTTTCTCCAGGGTACGCTTGGCTACAGTAGTCTAGAGACTAGAAGGAATGTGTATTTGATTACACATTTTTATCCACTGTTGCGCGGTATGATCGATAACCCTGAAATTATGCGGAGCATTGGTTTGTATGTTCCTGATAATTACATTAGACATCGTCAGCATAGATTGTTTCACATTCCAATATACAGGACCAACCTGCCGATGGTTATGCCTGTTGGAAGAGCCACAGCTATGCTGAACAAAATCGCTTTGAGTATTGATATTCCATGTGTCTGAGGGGGTTTTCCGAAGCGGGATTCTCCTACACCTTTGACCAGATCTTATGTTATTTTTAATTTATTAAATATTTTTATTTTGATATATACTTCCTAATATGTATGCCTTAAACATTTCGTTTGTAATGTACATATTATCAAATAAATTGAATTGAATTGAATTAAATTGAAAAAAGATAAAGCTCCTGGGAATCAACTTAGAGAAACTAAGCCTTAGAAATCAGATTAACAAAGCTGTCATCGCTGGTTTCTATGTTTTAAGACAGACCAAGTCTGTAAGAAAATGCCTTCCTCCAGACGCAGCAAAGTCACTGATTAGTGCGTACGTCATCTCGCGGCTGGACTGTTGTAACTCGATTTATGCAGGACGGCCTGGGACTCAACTCGACAGACTTCAGTCAGTGATGAATGCTGCGGCAAGGCTTACATTCAAGGCATCAAAGTTCTCGCGGATATCCTCAATGCTGAAGCAGCTACACTGGCTTCGCCTGCTGGAGCGGATAAATTTCAAGCTCTCTCTGATGGTGTTCAAAAGTCTTCAAAGAAAAGCACCACAATACTTGATCGACCTCTGTATCCCAGACAATATCACTGGAATACGGCTGGTGGTACCAAGGAGACCTGGAGCCACCAAGTTTGCGGTGGCTCTTACAGCTTTTCGGGCCCAGCTATGTGGTTTCAGCTGCCTCCAGTGTTGCGATCTACGGAGAACCAGAAACTTTTCAAGAAGAGCCTAAAAACTCATTTTTTCGGGATGTCGCACCTGAAAAGAGCCCAACATGGCGCTATATAAATTAACATAAATAAAAGATCGACGCATTGTTACAAGCTAGACTAGTGTTTCTTAACCGTATTGAAAGAATCGCCCCCTTTACCACACTAAAATTATCCCCCCCAACAAAAAAAGAAATTTAGTTTACACTTTTCTCTATGTAGGTATGTATTTTATGAATTTCCTACCACAAATAAAAAATTATGAAAATTATAAAAAAAAAATAATATTTATAAAAACGTTTCATGTCAAATTACTATCACATATCAAAAATATTAATTAAAAAAAGACGAGTATTATTGCTTGCCCAACGTAACTTGGCGTGCGGCGAATTTCGAACTAAAATCCGCCCCGCCCGCACCCGGCGGTAACCCCTCGCCCTGTCATTCAGTTCATTCTCGTCTTTGAGCGCAAGCTGTGACATCTTGATTACCAATATACACTGAATTATTATGTCCAAAACATCCTAAACAGTCCGGGATGGTGCAAGAATAATTGCCAATGAAGTATTAAAGTTTTGGGAAGCTGAAAAAGCGAATAATGGACCGATATTACCGTCTGAGAGTTTGACAGAAAGAACGGCCGCCATTACTGCATGGTTTCTTTAGTGCTGCCCGACCAAATTTCTATATTTAATACGACACCGGTAACCGGACATTGTGTACATTATGTATTGTGTAATAAATTTACACCCTGACAACTTCTGTTACGCGATAGGAACGCCCTCCCTCGCACGCCTAGTTATAATGGTACGTCTATATTCCTTAGTTTAAATTTTTCGCGTAAAAATGTAGTTTATTTAAAAGAAATTAAAAAATAAAAGCACCTAAAGAAAGTGTATAAGTGTATCAGTGTGCACAGCTCGTGAATGAGCTTATTTTTCTATATTGACACAGTGAATGGTACCCACCGCTTACCCAGGACCGTTCTAAGAGCAAAAGCTTCCATATCGGCCCTACGCAATCGTCTGCAGTTTGACATTTTTTTTCAACTAACAAGCAGGATCGTGCTGATCATATAAACAGTTGCGGAGTGGCACGGCCGCTCGAACAAAACCATTCACTGTCCCCGCCTCAAGATATGTCTTTATTAAAAAAAAAACAAAATACATAATTATAATACAAGAAAAATAACATAAAAAGTAAAAGAAACCCAAAATAACAAAATAATAGGAGTGTAAATAACAAAATCAAAGAAATAAAATAGAGTAAGTACATATAGTGATAAAAAGAAATAATAATAATAATACTTAAAATTAATTCTATATAATAAAAGACGAAATCCCACGGCGGCGGCAGTGGATGGCTTCAAGTCGAAGACAGGACAAAAAAAATAAAGAAGAACAATCCGCTCCCATCAAGGGGAAAAAGAAAGACAAAACAAAAACGTGACACGCGGCAAGGGAAGTCAAGACCGGCAGATATACATTCGATTCAAGAGCAATACACCAGAGATTAAAAATAACTCAACACAGAAACATCAGACTTGGTATCGATCAGCTCTACAAGAGCAAGCTCTTTATTCAGGTCCCCGCAGGATTTCCCACCAGGACACCCACACCTTAACAAACTCACGGAAGCATCCGAAGTTCCTTGCATTCCTTACCAGGTCCTCGTTAGAGGGACGGAGGCCCGGTGCATTAATACTCTGCCCAGTTGTACCGTCAATCAAGTCTCTCTCGCGTCGTTCATTATCTTGCATACCCAGAGGATACGTCCCGACGTCTGGGCCACATGGCCGCAGGTACACCACGGATCTGCGGAGAGTCCAAGGTCGAAAAGCTTCGACCTGAACTCTCCGTGTCCAGAGAGTATCAGCACCGTATAGTGATCCAGAACCGGAAAATATCCCCCGCCCTTATCTTTCACAGCCACTCTCGGGAAGAAAGAATAAGTCCATCTCCCGGGATCTATATTGACACAATGCCCACTCAAACTTCTGCAGCGCCCCTAAAATGTTAAAATTTAAAAACGCCCCACGAGACCTCCAAAACGCCCACAAAGGGGCGTAGACCATTGCTTGGTTTTTTGACATTTCAATGAAATTAATGAAAAATAAATGCAGTTTTGGTCGGTCTAGCGGACCAAACTTTCACACAAGTAACGATTATATATATATTACTAGCTAGTCATATCCGGCGTTGCACGGGTTAAGGATTCAAAGGAAACAAAGTTTCCCCAGTTCTCTTAAAAACAATGTTTCCATTTAATGTCAACATAAGTTATTGTAATATAACTGTAATACTTAGATATACGGTATTACAAACTTTTTTGTAGATATTAATTTCCTCTATAAAACTGTAGTACATCACTTTGCTCTATTGTCAAAAATTTCCGCATCGTACGCGATATAAGATTTTTTTTGGTATTTTTTTCACACGTTAGGTTACATTATCGAAGTTTTCATACAGATCCCTAACATTTTTGAAAATATTCTATAACCTATGTTCATCAGGGATAATGTAGAATTCTAAATGTGAAAGAATTTTTCAAATCGGTCCAATAGTTTCGGAGCCTATTCAATGCAAACAAACAATCAAATATTTCCTCTTTATAATATTAGTATAGATTAATATTTAAAACATTAAATTTGTGGTTAGCGTATTAAAAAAATGTTAGGTTTGTGAGTATATACCACATACGGAGATTTTATGTCTACCGGTTTCGAGACGTAGCCGTATCTTCGTCAGGACAACGGTTATACTAGATTATAAATACTATTGCACACCACATAGTATTATTCATATGCAAACACATTCTCTTATTACAAATTATTTGAAAATAAAGAAATCCCAGTATGCCTGAAAAGAAAAATGTTTATTACATGTACCCTACCGATGTTAACATATGGCCTACAAACAGTAATACTTATAGCAAAAAGCATACACAAATTAAAGTGTACACAGCGGGCCATAGAAAGGCAGGTGCTCGGCGTGAGCCCTCGAGATAAAATCAGGAATGGAGAAATAAGACGCCGAACAAAAGTTGCCAATATTACGGACCGTATTGCGAAATTAAAATGGGAGTGGGCTGGACATATTACTCGACAGGACTAGATGGGCACCCAGAATCCTACAGTGGAGGTTCTGGACAAAAATTAATAGCGTTGGAAAACCTCCCAAAAGGTGGTCTGATGACATAGTCCAGCAAACAGAAAGAACTTGGATGCGAAGGGGAGAAACAGAGATGAGTGGAGGAAAATGGAAGAGGCCTACACCCAGCAGTGGAGTGAAGAAGGCTGAGTAAGAAGATGAAGAAGAACACCTTCCGAAAATATTTCTCACGTGCGCATCAATATAACGGATAACACGCGCTAAGTTTCCTACCACATGCGTGTTCATCTAGCCGAATGTTAACAGGGCGATTCCATTATCGCGGGTGCAACATTTAGACGCATTTAAAGCTTTTTACTAATAAAATAAAAAACATTTTTCATGAAATTATTCTTTGAAGGGCTACATTTTAACCTGTTCTATCTTAATTTGTTTATAAGAATTAAAATAATATATAATATAGTCATGAGGGAGATTTAAAGTGCTATCGCGGGTGCAACAAAATCGGCCCCATCTTTCCAAATTATAGTACACAAACACAAAAGTCTGTTAATTGTGAAACATTTATTACAATACACCTTCATATTTTGAAAAAAGATAAATCAAGCAACCGAAGTAATTAAAAAATTTACAGAAAACAAAAATAAACAATAAATTATTCACTTTTAAAGCAATCGCGGGTGCAACGCCAAATTATCGCGGGTGTAACGCGTCTAACTTCAGTGAGTACAAACGTCATAAAAAGCACAAAAGTGAATTAAATAAGAGATCAAAATAATGTATATTACTAATTAGTACACTTTTTTGTTACTTAAGTCAATTATTTATTTTGAAATACGTCAATATTCGCCGAAAATTTTATCAATATATTATTACATACATTCAAAATGGTTAAGATGTACTCGGAGTGTTAACCTTCGGTCATATCAGAGTTTCCCGTGGTGGGGCATAACGCCTCAGAAGTGGAGCACCATGCTTCAGCTATGGAACATGTCAGCAATTATCAACTACTAGCTGTGCCCGCGCGGCTTCGCACGCGTAGATTTTTAGTACACTGTTTGGATCGTCATAGCACTTTCGAGAACCTTCTAGAACATCCTCCCTCGAATTTATCGAATGTACAGGAATCTTCTAGACACAGACTCATTCCGCCACTCAGTTTAGAACCTTATAGAACTTTCGGGAATTTTATAGAACCTCCTAGACTTACTGACACAGTCGGCGCGCCTATTTTGAAACAAATCTGAAGCATTTGCGGCCTTCCCATAACAAAACATTGTGCTAGAAAGCACATTTTCGTCACCCACTCCCACCCACGCACAGCCACTCCCACCAAACTCGCATATTTTCGATGTGACACCAAGGGCTATCTACCACCACAACCACCAGTGGATGGTTGTGGCTGGTTGTGGAGAAAACTTGGCGGATAGGGAAACACGGGTTTCTTTTTATGTATATATATTGATTCCACATATAAAGAAGATTGCCCATCGGCCATACAAAAAAATGCCTGAGATGTACAAAATTGAATTTTACGCCAAATTGTACTTAAAATAGAATGAAACCCATTACAATCATCTAAAAACACAGAAACTGTACAGGAGGATAGATTTTGGTTCGTTACCGGGTATAATTGACTGGAGAAGACATATCTATAAAGGACCCCATACACGTGTGTGAGTGTGTGTTTGTACTTAATTTTAATTGTCACTTGTGTTTTATTATTGTTTTACTTTTTATTAAACTACTGTTTAATTAAAAAAGAGGCCGGTGGGGTATATGACTTTTGAAAAGATTGCGGTGGAGCATGGCATAAAGAAGGCTGAGAAACACTGTGTTAGATTATTGGTTAGAAATATTTTGGGAATGTTTAAATAATACTGTGGTGGCCCGAGACACATACACATAGACACCCGCATAATGAGTTACGACAGATGCCGACGTCGAGTACGGCAGGCCGTCGCCCTCGATACAGAGATCGAGACAAGATTGCTGAGCAAGGCAAACGTACGTCAGACCGATGGCCGAGTACAAAGGCGAGGTATAGCAGAGGGCATGGACTATCAGAGTGGCGAAACGCACCTCGCTGATCTAGCTAAATACCCACACGCGTGGCCGAGTAATGAGAAAATTATAACGCCCCCGATTCCTTTATTCTGAATAACTTTATAAGCACGCGCCCGCAGAACAAATCATCTCACTCCAGCGGGGCTCCTCGGATACAGCGAGAGCCCTCGCCGTCATACCTTCGAACCTCACGCTTTCACTTGTAACCTTTGTACACTACTGTATTGTTTATAACTTGTGTTTTGTAATCAAATAAATTCTGTCAAACCATCTCGACTTTTCCATCATCAATCGCAACAGAGATCTCCGACTCTACAAAGGGAGTGGTGACCCTTGAGTTCAGCTCTATCCAAAACCGGAGGACTCATCCACTTGTGGTGATACTTACACGCTAGAGTGGTTGTCCTGACGAAGAGACGGGCGCGTCTCGAACCGATGGACTAAAAATTTTCGTAGGTGGCATATACTAACATAACTAACATTTGCTAATGATTGTTTGGTTCATACCCCTCATAGGTCTTCCGGACGGTGGGCTCGCTGGCGTTCTCTGCTACGATGATGGGGGGACATCCGGCAGCGCACTCGGGCTGGGCGGTGGAGTTGCAGCTGCCCTAGAAGAAGAAGAAGAAGAGCAAGGAATAACTTCTGGATAGATAATCATACATTACAGTTACAATTAAGATTCCTAAAACTTATAGTAGATAATAGAACTAAATGTGTGTACAAGGATGATTATAATAAATTATTCAAAGTACGCAAAATATTACCAATTGGCCAAAAAGTAAAATAAAATATAATACTAGAAGAAATGATAAATAAAGTTAATATACACACTGACACGCACCATAACTATGCAACTAGATCGACAGGATGAACAATGAGAATACCAATCACTAACAACGTGTACGGCGAAAGAAAAAGAGATTATATTGTGCCAAGAATCTTTAATAAATTAGATAAAAAATTCTTTGAAATGATGCAAGACAAAAAAACTCCATTGGCTTCAAAAAAGTACGAGCTAAAAGAATATATATTTAAGCTATGTACCTAATCTTACATTAATCTATAATCACATATCATGTATCATTTTGTAAAAAATCATTCAACACTCGATAATGACCTACTATTTTCATCATAAAATAAAAATTATTGTCAAATATTGAAAGTAACCATGCCGTAAAACTGCTGTGCAGTTTGGTATGACTACAATGTAATAAATATCAAAAAATTAATAAATATATATAAAAAAAAGATCCGCGTTGAAAAAATTCTCTCTGTTATTTTTACTTTACATTTCATATTGTAGCGAGATGTGATGAACATCTACATGTTGTAGCGAGCCAGTGTACCTACTTAGTACTGAAAATAAACAACGGTGTCACGCGACGATGCTCGGTCGAGAAATCGAGCACACTTTTCAAAGACCCCTTGATAAAAAAAAACAGCAATAAATTTCGGACCATTCCAAGTACTACAAATTCAAAGAAAAACACTTAAAAACTATTAACGTACAACAGCACTACCAACATTCACATTAATTAACGGTTAATTAATGTGAAGATTGGTGTTGATTTTTGGCAACTAAGTTAGTGACTAGTTAGTGACTAAGTTAGTGATATTTGGGTTAATATTATAACCAAATTGAAATCTCAAATCTGATTCCTCTTGTAATCTGTTTCTGTATTTGTTTTTATTTATTTATTTACTATTGTTAAATGATCCAGAGATGAGACTGCGGACCCCCGCATTAATTTACATGTATTCACATCTACGTATATTAACACGTATTTGCGGACCCCCAGGGGTCCGCGGACCACAGATTAAGGAACACTGCTCTAGAGAATTCTAGGACTTTCCATTTCATAGTAAAACACATGTCAGAAGAATCTAGAATTTACTACGAGCTTCTCGTTACCTCTAGAATAAACCATTCTAAAAAATTACTATAAAACGGGTCATGCGACGCAGGCTCGAACAATTCAGTTCATAGAGACAGCAGTACGACATCTATAGCGCAAAACAGTGTGATCGGTGATTTGTGGTATCACAACAAGCGATATTAGTAAGTGGCCAGCGCAAGTGAATCAAAGATACCGGGGAAAATAGTTTCTAACATTGAACATTGAACGGAGGTTGTTAGAAGTGATCTAAGCAATAGAGACAGCGTTAATAGTGCGAATTGAGGAACGATTCAATAATACCGTTTAACTTTTTGATACTATTGATAATATATATTATTTCTTTTTTATACTTGTATTATTTTATATTTACTCTGTATTTAAATTTTATATCTTTGGTATTTTATTCTGACTTTTGTCACTATTACGCTTTTTATATTTACTCTGTATTTCATATCTTTTATCTTTGTTATCTTGTACTTACTTTTATTTACTTTCTCAATTTATATTATAAATATTTTTTTCATTTTATATCATAAATTACTTTGTCACTTTATATTATAAGATGTATTTTGTGTAACATGAAATTACTTCTTAGAGAAATAAGGCAGTCCATTTTAGTTTCTAACCCTGTTACTACATAATTTCATAAATTGTAATTAATTCTCATTTGTTAACTTTTTCATACTATTGAATATATTTTACTTCTTAATACTTTTGTTATTGTATATTTACTCGGTAATTATTTTATTTTTTTATCTATGTTATTTTATGCTTACTTTTGACATTATTATGTTATTTTATATTAACTCTGTATTCTACATATTTTATCTTTATTATCTTATACTTTCTTTGACTTACTCTCATTTTATATTATAAGGTAATTAGTACAACATCAAATTACTATAATAGGTTTAGTAACCGTTGAAATAAATAAATAAAAAAAAATATGTGTAGAAAATTCACTAGAAATTTGGCGACTATACTAGAACGGTACTACAATTTAACTCGTGTCCAGGATTGTCTGGTAATAAATTAAACTAAATCAATTCCCAGTGTTTTCATTTCTCTCTCTTAGCCGGGTCCCGTAACAATGCATTCATACTTCCTTAAACGTATTAATCAATCGCTATCAATAATATAGTAAGTAGTTACAATATAGTAAGTAGTTACATTGAAAGATTTGGCAGATACTTCGTGGTGCAACATTATAATTTAAAATATGTTTTACTTTACTTTGTAATACACGCAATTAATAGCTCATATTGTAAGTAGTTACGCTCACCTCATGAAGAGCGAGGAAAATGAACGCTCCACAAATGAAAATTGTATCACAGAAGGCCATTATCGCTTGGCTCCGCTGCTCGACTGATCCATAAATATTAATATAAAATATTTTTATACTACCAAGCTGTTATTTTCAAAAGGTGTATAAATTTTTACAACATCACGATTTCAATCCAATGCTAGAACGCAAAAAAATATTGATACTGCTGATTATTTTGGTCTTCAATGTAAACAATCGAGCTAAATTTATTATATTTCTTCTTCAAACACAGCAAAATTATTTTGTGGTGACATGATAATTATAATTTATGGAAATAAACTTTGTTTACACCATTTTTTGTTGAAGAAATAAGACATGTTTCAACAAAAAAGTGGTGTTAGCAAAGTTTATATCTATAAATTATATTTTTTATTTATTAAAGTTTAACTTACTTACTTACTTACTTACATCACTCCATTTCCCAGCGGGGGTAGGCAGAGAGGATAGAGCGCCATACTCTTCTGTCCTGACATACAACTTTCGCTTCGTCTACATTCATACATCTTCGCATGCAAGCTCGACGGTTGTTCAGGCTTCTAACAGGACCATCTTCCAGTATCTGGTTAATCTGGTCATGCCACGTCTTCCGTGGTCGCCCTCTCTTTCTGGCGCCGTCAACACTTGCATCATATATCTTTCCTACCATTCTTTCCTCATTCATTCGCTCAACATTCCCAAACCACCTGAGCGAGCCTATTTTTATTCTCTGTATTATGCTACGATCAGCTTTACATTCATTCCTAATATCTTCATTCTTTACTCTATTATACATGGATTTACCACACATACGTCTAAGGGACTTCATCTCCACTGCATTCAATCTACTTTCGTTCCTCTTCTGCCAGCTCCAGGCTTCACTTCCGTACATTAGTGTCGGTACGTTAGTGTCGGTATTATAGTTTAATGATGTTCAAAATCTACTTGAAAAGTAGATACATAATTTCCAGCTCTTTTGACGACAATTTTAATAATCCTTTTTAGAATATCTAGATAGTACTACTAATGTTGGCCTTAAGCTGTTGACAGGCTGGGAACAGCTTCGGCTTATGTCAATGTCCGTTCTTTTTTAAATTCCCGAAGATTTTTTAGTCTTTTCTCGGCACCTCGTTAGAACCACGCTTCTTCGAACTTCTAACAATTCTGGATAGTTCTCACTGTGATGTGCGTGGGGGGGAGGGACCAGCGAAATGATGTATGCAGAAGGTGAGGCTGGAGAATTGGAGAGCCTGAAGAAGCGGCGCAACTGAAGTGACCCTGCTAGATAGGGGTCCCTAACGAAATCAAATTAAATATACAGAACCTAGATAAATACAATGTAAAATATTATTTTATATAACAATTATTTCTACACAATATTATCCCTATAAATATTCTTATAAGAATCTACTGGTTCGCATGCAAAATCGTGATAATTCCTAAGCTTCTTCAAAACCTTCACTGGCATAGATGTCCAGAAAGGATTGAATTTAAGCTTTGCCTTACAATATTTAAGGCTATTCACAATATGGCCCCTCAATACATAACCGACTTCTGCACTCCATTCTCAACAAATAATAGACAACTAACACTTCGCTCAGCATCAACATCTAATACAAATAGGTTAGCTGAAGTAAATCGCGTCCACAAAATTAATTTCGGAGATCGTGCTTTTGCGGTGGCTGGACCAAAGTTATGGAACAAACTACCTAATAAACTGAGACTTACCACAGTTCAAAAAACAACTTAAGACGCATTTATTTAGACAATCCTATAAAAACCTATAGAATCTGACCACAACAACGCTAGCTAATGTTTTCCACTCCTATTGTGCACTCCGAGAAAACACATAATTCTTTCAGGCACTCACAACTATTATAGTACTCAATTTTAATTCCACTTCTTGTATGCCACCTAGTGAATAAGTAATAGTAAATAAGTTTTTTCTTTTCTAGCAGTAAGTTGTCTTGCAAGATAATAATTTTTCTGTGTAAAGCGCCCTTGAGGTGAGTATTCGCGAAAACGGCGCTATA